>JAAAKQ030286014.1:0-10382 GCA_010016005.3 Zanna intricata | reverse complement strand
GATAAATGGTCGCATGAAAACGATTTTAGGTACAAGTAGTCCTTCGTGGCACAGACATTCGGTCTTATGCTCTAGGGAGACCGAATGGGGTGGTGGCGGGAGAAATGCCAGCAAACCAAATAACACAGACGTTCCTTGTTAATAAACATAAAAATTATAGGAGAAACTAAGATTCAATAAACACTTATGTCAAAAGCACTACAATCACTGAGTTTTAGAACTTGGCAAATCTATCGACCATATCTATAGTCCAACACTTTCAGTTCGCGTGCGAGGTTTTTTTGAAATAGAATATAAGCAGAAGTCTTTGATTTTATTATCTTGTAGAATTCGTAGTAAACTGAGGTTCATCGTTTTGAAATGAACGAATAAAAACAGCATTAAAACGTAATAAATAAATACTAATAGCGTTAAAACAACAAAAATATTAAATAACAACAAATATTAAATATGTAACAACAAATATTACCGGGGAAAAAATAACATGAAAATAGAAAATGTTCAACGACCGAAACTAAGGTACGGCACAGAAACTTCTTTAATCCTCTACTATCATTACCGTTTCCTACCAGGTGCAAAGGAAGGGAATTTACACTTCTATTTACTCTGAAAATGTATTTAGAACTAAACGGTCAATCTCATTTCGGATATAGGGGATCCCCAGGTATTCATGTATTTCAGAATTTCTGACAAAGAAAGGCGGTAGGGTAACTTTCCTCAATATCTTCTGGTTCTGTGACTTTTGGCTTACTTCAATATTGTTGTCACTAGTCTATTTCGAAGTTAAGTCCCATACGTCCATATTATTTTCAAGAATATAGAGGACCTTGTTAGAGAGAGACATTTGAGAACCCCTACCCATTAGCCAATAAACATGCTTGATTTTCTGGTCAATCTGTTTCTTCTCCAGTACATGATCTATCCACGTTTAAACGTCGATCTAGCTGTAAGCCAAGGTATCTCACATTAGTTATTTGAGAAATTGTAATGTTATCCAAGCAGATGGGAATGCAGTATCCTATCCTAATCGTAAAGGTAACGTGAGTAGATTTCACCAAATTTACTTTAATCTTCCGTTTGTGCAGCCAACGTCGTTATGTGCCTTACTGATTGCATCCAACGTCGACTGAAGCTTATTCGATACTACAATTCAGTCTTCGTCACTTGCTAAGATCCCGGTCAGGCATGGCATTTTTCACACACGCTACAATTCATTCATCTCATCCTTTGAAGATATACCTTAACGGTGATTCCGGAGGTTAAACAAAAAAAAAATAAAAAAAAAAAAAATAACTTGCTAAGATCATCGTATCATCCGCCAACGATGCAATTGAAAGAGATCCTGCACGAGGAAGTTCAGTAGTATACATTAAGAATAAAATCAGTCCCAGTACTGAACCCTGCGGCATTTCCGATGCATTTTCAAAGAAATTAGATAGATCTTAATTATACCTAATCTGCGAAAAGCAGCCATCTATGTAACTCTGCAGAATCAAAAATAATGTTGATAAAGGCAAGATTTTAATTTCAAGAACAGGCGTGAAAACCACACCTTGTCGAAGGCCTCTTGCATGTCTAAAGAGCTCGCAGAAGAGTATTTCTTTCTCTCGAGTGGCCCGATAATAATCTTATATATTTTTTTTGGATTTGCTCGATTGTTGAGTGGTCACTTTTAAACCAAACTGATAATCGAGTATTACAATCCAATGTAGGCCACAATCTTTAAAAAAAAAGATTCTCCAATTTTGTGATTTTTTTTCAAAATCGGAGATTTTGTATATAATCGTCAGGAGGTTAATCGGTCTGTAAGAAGAAATTTCCAGTGAGGGTTTATCTATGGCTTTGCGGTCATCAGCTGTAAGACTTTCTGTAAAGTTTTAAGAAAATGTGTCTTTCGAAGGATTCCATTAAAGAACTTTCTTCTGTATAATATGACTGAAAACATCAGCATAAATAACAACTTTATAATTTTCCTGTATACAATAGTTTTTAATATGACAATACTGTTGGCACCGCATACATTGTATAATGCCAGAAGTTTTTTTTAGTGTTTCAAATTTTACACAACAATTAGTTAAAAATTTATTTCAAATACATCTTTGTAGTTTCTTTAGAGGTTCAAAATTCACACAGATGCAGATAGTGGGTCTCTGGTAGTTCTATGTCGGACATTGACAATATTTTTAACTTTATGACTTTTACTCTCAAAGTCATATTTTATTAAAGTTAAAGGGATAGAATGGTGAAGATTCTCAAGACCGCTCTGAATGCTGTCTTATCTCGCCTCGAATGTGTTACCTATAAGATTATTTTCTCATAACACCTGAATAATTTTTTTTTATAACTTTCTATGTCATTAGATAAAAACAAAAGCTGTTTAGTATTTATATGTCGTTCATTAAAATAAGTTTTTGTCGCTACAGATTCCAACAATCCATATAACTTTGTGATGTCAGAAATTCCGTACAGTACGATAGGAGGAGGTTTTGTTACGATAGGATAGGCATGTTCTGTTAACTCGTCGGTTGCGGAAGACAGGAGTCTTCTGCAACCGATGGAACATTTACCGATGGTCCATCGGACTATCGGAAGGATCGGTAGATCCTTGTAATGATTAGGAAGAGGTAAGTTGTCGCTAATATCACCTTGTGACGCTTTTGATGTGCATAAAACAGGAGTCACTGTATGAAAGTCTATACTATTTGATTCAGTCCAATTTCGCTCCCTGAGATTCCACTCATGCTGATAAAGATCTTATTCCTGATAATTTTCCTGGGATCTCTTATGGAATGATCTAAAGACACGCGTTTCCCAGTAATTGGTGAAGAAGAGTTCACATATGCAGTTTCACAGTTATTATCTGGACTAACCTGAAGCCGTTCATAGCAACGACCTAGACAGTGTTATAGCCCAAGGGTTCACTCAATGAATAAAAGGAAAACTTATCATAAATTAAGCACTAAAATTATCTCAATAGAGAAGATAAAATTGTATATTATATAGTACGTGACAATAAATAAATATCTTCAATTTGAGATATCCTCATATATCATCTTATATTTGTCAAATCGAGGATACTAAAAAAAGAAATAAAAAATAATAAAAAAATATATTTTGTGAATAAAAGTAAAAAAGAAAAGAGGTCATCTGACATAATGAAGGAGTTACTTAAAAAAAAAAAAATATGGCAAGAGGATGCTTAATTTTATATCATCATTCATAGCTGAAGATTATCATTTATTTAAAGGAAAAAATGCATCTTAAAGAAGGGATTTATTTAAGCTTTACCATTTTTAAAATAATTTCAACATATAACAACAAAAATAAATCTATTTACACCAGAAAATTAAGTTACGAATTTGTGTAGACTTAATAAATTTACTAATTAATAAGCTTATTTAAGTAGTAAGTATTAAACACCAGCTAATAATTGTTATAGCTAAAACTACTACAAAAAATAAATTATTCAAAATTATATTCCAGCTAAGCATATAATCCCATGTTTAATATTTTATTATTATTTATTCTATTAAGTCATCATGGTAGTTCATATTTAAGCCCTGGGGATAAGTCCTTAAATATGTCTTCATGGGACACCTCCGTTAAACTAAATTTGCGCTTAGCTAGGAAACTTTTTATATTTCTTTTATTTTTCTCATTTATTATTATTATTATTTTTTTAAATTTGTAACTCTTTTTTGTATTTTTTTTTTTTATTTTAACTTTTATTTATTTATTTTTGTAACTTATTTTGCAATATTTTAATCATTCTTCACACTTAATATTCCACAAACATATGTCAAGCACATGCAATGTAAAATTATTACTTTTCCTACTTTCTATATTTATTCATTATTACAATAGAAAATTCAAAAAAAAGTGCTAATCTGTGTTAAGGTACTAATTAGCTGTAATAAAATAAAATTTAAACTATCATTATTATAAATTTTTTCTGTAATAATCAATATTAATCCTGACATGATAAATATTAGTTAAGGAATTTAATGTAAAAATGTAGTTAAAAGTTATTAGGAAACATTTGTTTAAATTTGTTCTGGAAGGTTCGTTGTTGTAAATTTATTATTAAATTATTTGTTTCCAGAACATTTTATATGTTGTCAGAATTCCGAGAGTTTATAAGCTATGGAAGTTGTCAGAAAGAAGGCACATTCTTAAGACTTTCTCACAAAATTCTTAAGACTCTCGCTCGACTCGAAAGAGGCAAGGTAATCAGAAACAGGAAGCAGCAAGAATATTCGAAGCAGTCCAAGCAACTCCTATACAACTCCATCATCGATGCTGACGGATTTAAACGATTTATTAGGACGTCGACTCCAGCCTGACATGACTTCGGTTGATATAGATAATTATAATTTTTTTTTATTATTATAATAAAAAAGCTAATTTCACAAGTATAATTTCATCTCTAATGCAACCACAATCCTAGAAGCAATACTATCCACTCAATCATGACAGGCTAGACACTTCTTATTCTTTTCATGTATATATTTATACATATATATATATATTTAATTTAATTTAATCAAGCTTAAAAGAAACATTCAAAAACTAAAAAACCTCTGTAATTGTCAACAAAATGTACTCGCAACTATTGTGCTACAAATTATTCAATCTATTTTCAGTAAGTATAAACCAAATATAAATATAAAACAAAAAAATAAAATAAAGACCAAATTTATCGTAACAGGTGGTTGATATTTTTTTCTTTTTATATTTTTATTTATGTGTCTAATAATAGCATGAATGAATACTTCTCTCCAAACTCATAATCAAATATCGATGTAAAATGGCTACGTCATGCAATTATTACACGTTAAAATCGTGTTTTTGTTTTGTTTAATAATAATACTATATTTTTAATAATAATAATTAATAATTTAATTTTATTTCATTATTAACTCCTGATGTTTTCATATATGTATAATTTTTATTGTTATTATTGAATTATTATTTATCGTAAAAGTTTTTTGAAATCAGAGGTAAATAATTATTAATAAAGCAATTTATTTAAATTAAAAAAAAAAAAAATTAAAAGAAGGAGATGAAGTCTGATTCGAACCGATGTGCCTTCCTCTTATAAGATCCATATATTTCATTAATTAAAATTTTATTTGGCTGTAACTCTGAAATCAATGAAAACAAGTACAAATGTATTTATGATACATCGTTGAAACTCTCTCAATGAGGGCTTATTACTGCACGTAAGAAAAAATCCAAGATCCAAAGTTTTGTTGAATTTGGGCTTTTTTGAACACTTTTGGTGCAGTCGAATGCAATGAAAAGGGCAGGAGCAAAACTAGATGTTACAACAGTCCTAAATCCAAAATTTCAACATTGTACGACTAATCGTTTTGAGTTATGCGAGATACGTATTACGTATCAACTATACGTATTACGTGTGACTACTGTACGTACATACATACGTACAATTGTCACACCGAAACTAGTCAAAATAGATTCAGGAATGATCAAAATGGATAATTCCGTTGTAAGCTGAAAACCGACATTTTTCGCGATCCAATACTCACTTCATGTTCGTACAAGGAAGAAAAATAATAAACTAATTTTGATTTAATAAACTAATTTATTTTGAAAATTTTCCTCACGCTTTTCAGGTAAGTTAGAGGTTGAACAGTTCAGAAGAAAGCTCGCCATCAGGTCGAAAGTATAGATAGCTTGAAACTTAAAAAGCATAGACTGGCATTCCATGAATGGAAGAGTATTGGTGACCTCAAAACCAAGGGGACTTTATGTAGATATCTAAAAAACGGTACGAAGGATTTTTTAAAGATAGAAATTATTCAATTTTTGCAAAAACAAGAATTGATCCTTACAGTAGAAAACTGACGATCGTCTGATTAAAAACAGAAGCGAGCAGATAAAAAGGCAATGAAGAAATTTGAGACACAGTTAAAAAGCTGCTTAATTAAACAAAATAGACAGCTTTTTCTGTTTCATAAACATAATAATTATTAGAAAGCTTTATAATTTTCACGTCAGGCTATGACCTAATCCTTGATAGTAATGATATTAATAACAACAAAAAATGGAGGTAAATGCATAAGAATACCGTTATTAAAAAAATAAAATCTAAAATAGAAAAAGATCTTAAACATTATAAGTTTTGATGCCATCAAGATTCTTTATAAAAATATTAAGTAAGATTTTCTAATTAATAGAGAGAAATATTTTCTTTTAAATTCATATTTTTATTAAAATAATGATTTCTACGCTATGTTTGTAACCGAAATTTATTTACTCATCTATAATTAGTAAAATATTTTATTATTTATTTCCTTTTACTTATTATTATTATTTATTTTTTAAATCACATTTTTATTTTGTAATGTTCTGACTGATCTGAAAATCAATAAAAGAATATAAAACATTTAAATTGACCCATATTTGTAGTTCAGAATTTCTGTTAATCGGATTAAGTACAAAATACTATCGAAGATCCAAAGAGACAAGACAAAAGTATTACGAGAAAAGTGGAATGTAGGCGAGAAAAGAATAATCATAATCGCTTTATAAAGTGCCACAAATTTTTTCTTTTTTTTAAAAATAATATTTAAATAACTACATGTAAGATTAATTTATGTTATTAAGTTTTATAAATAGGATACAGATTTTAAATTTGCAAATCTTAATTTATAAGTTAAAGTATGTTTTTTTTATATAAACTGAAAGTCTTTGGGTAGAGTTAAGCTACAGTTTGGATTATAGTTCTACAAACGCTTTCCATAATAAAGTCCTAAAAACACTACTTTTGTGCATATATGCACAAGTATATTTGCACATATATACATAAATATGTGTAATGAAATTTTTAATCATACGTATAATAACACTGATTTAAAAATTAAACATGTTACCACTAGATGCAGCATAATAAAACAATATTACTTTAATACTAAATAATCGTTTGTAACCGACATGAAAATTGTACGGATCTTTTAAGAAAAACATACGAAGAAAATTTGTTGTGTTATTAATTATTATTCATTAATTGGTTGATCGGCGAATAGAATGGATACCATTTAAAGGTATAATGCTACGAATGTATTTAACTTTTTTTTTCTTTTCGGAAGGGGAGTTAAGAACAATTTTCGTGAAACGGAGTGAATCTCCTTTACAAAAATAGGTGAAATAAATGGTTTTATATAAATAATTTGAAGTTAAAATATACAGCATAATGAAAGCAGTAGCTGTTATTTCTCATTACAGTCTCATTTTTTCTTTTTTTCTTTTTTTTTATAATATCATGAATTTATGAGGACAAGATTGAATTTGGGTATTTGTATGTTTTCTTTTCATAGTAGTTCAATCAAACTGAACTGCTTGTGGTGTGATTGATATAACCCTCCCTCTATCCAGAAAGTTTAACAACAATTTTTTGTCAATTTGGATTTTAAAGCGATGGAAAAATGTTCTAGACTGAGTTTATGTAAAAAAAAAACTTATTTTCTCTTTCAGAGGTATTAAAAATAATAAAATGTAAAATATACAATTTTTTGGGAATCAGATGTAGCTTATTCCAGATTTTACAAATTAAATTTAACGCCAAATCAATTACTATTAATCGACCAGTATAATGAATTTCTAATTTCTTTTTTAAATTTGATGTGTGGTAAAACAAATATATATTATTATATCAATTCAAAAAATAAAGTATGAATTAAAATTTAAATCCTAACAGAATTTCGCATCAGGAGTAAATAAATAAATATAAACAGCGAAGAGTGGAAAAACATTAATTATTTCGTTTGCAGCAAAATTTAAAAATAAACAGTGAAGTTTCATCTCTACATCAAAAGCAAAAACATCCAATTTTATTTTCTGAAAATATAAATCCATCAGATTGCAGCCGAATATAAAAAATGAAGCGACAGTTAGTGTATTTAGTAACAGTTATAAAACATATTTAACGTAAAATAATATACTAGATGCAAATAACCGTTAAGATATTGATATATAGATTTAATGAATCTCATCCTCTGACAATATACCTTAACGGTGAAAAAACGGTTCCAGAAAAAAAGAAAAAAATTTAATGAATTGTGAACATAAAATAAAATGTGCAACTGTTATTTATTTTAAATTAAGAATGTTGCTGTTAAAAATAATTGTTTGCTTTCTACATACACAACTGTAGGTGAGAGCTAAAGTGTGTATGCTATTGGTGGTATGTATGTTCTCGTATATAATATTATAAAGGAAATAACATACACTCTCTCTCTGTATGAGTGCGCGCGCGCGAATATACTATGATGAGTGATGTTTCAAGTTGCACTGATGCAGAAAATAGCCACTGGTAGGAAACTATTTTTGTACTAATCATATCAGTATTTGTTTATTTTATAGGCTTATTTTTGTAAAATAATAATCAGTTGACTACTCTACGACAAGAAACTTATTTGTAGTGGTTCGCTTCTCGCATAATCCAAGTTCTAGGTCATTTGGAAGCTATTATTTTACTTATATACAACATAAAAAGTAGTTTCATTGTTACTCAGATTAAGGTTTTAATAAAAAAACAAAACTTCTTAAAAATCTTTTTTTACCAGTTTATATTATTATACTTTCATGAATTTGAGTAACTTTCTCAGCCAAATTTTTTAAATCAGCTAAATTAATAAAATGTTACGTATGTTCTCCGTTCTTCTATTGGCAGAAAGTTATTGCTGATCTGACACATTGTGGAATGAGCAAATTTCATTGAAAGGAGGGGAACAAATGATTGAATCGGGGTTTGAAAAGTGTCTCCTCCTCCTCACAGTTCAACGTATAACAATAATATCAGTAATAATAAAATATAATTATTACTTGAGCGAAGCGTTTTTTTTTTTTTTTTTTTTTTTGTATGGACTTTTTCTTTTTCTTTTAATACGTGCAATAACTTTTATGGTTATAGTCGCAGCATTACAATAATCATAAATGACATTTATGACAACAGCTGGCATAGCAATTAGCGTCAGTATAGCAACATTATCCACCACGTGACCTAGTAAACTAGTGACTAGTGTACTGACCAGTGTAATGTCACGCTCGGATTCTGCTTGTTAAATGGGTGGGGTGAATTGCGATTACCCATCTAATAAATTACTCTTAGTTGTTCGCCCATTCGGATTAATTGCTAAGACTAAACTGAACGTACGAACTCCTCCTCAATTTACTACAGGCTTTAATTATTCTGCAACGCTATGACAACTGTAAATGTACTTGTATTACAATTCTGTTACCTTGGGTGGTACACCCAGAAACGTCAAACAGAGAAAATAAATACAGATAATTTGATAATGTTATAATGAACCCATAACAAAACTTTTAATTGTAACAAAACTTCCGGCAAAGAAATCTGAACATTTATGTAGTTAGTCCCAAAAGAATTGACTCGTAAACCGTTGTCATCCTTTCACTAGAGTAATTAACTTTAATTAAAATTAATTCATTACCAATATGTAACCGAAAATTTATATTCATTTACCTTTGATTAATTGGTACTATTAACTGATATTTACAGTTTACTTTAATTACAGTGTATAATTTTGTTTTGTGCTTTGTCTTATTCCAAAATAGTCTTTTAGTGTGGCATGTTCGTACAAAGTAGAAAGGTATAAAAAATCTAAATAAAAAGATTATCTGAAGAGTTACGTCTTCCATAAAACTAATCAGAAATGTCACAGTTTGCACCGGATTAAAAATTTATCTTTTTCGTTTTCGTTGAAGAAATCCTGAAGGAGTTAAAGAAATTAAACTTAAAATGAACACATGCTTCCAACTGTTATTCCGATATTTTCATCCTTCTTCAAATACTTTAATAGATAGTATAATAAAATTAATGTCGAGGTATATTTGACGACAGCTATAAAATTGTTAACATTAAATGTAATTTGATGTTCTTAAGATTATCGTATCTAACCTATATTAATAACAAAACTCCTTTTGCTTTTATTCTTGTTCTATCCTCACTTTTATTAACCCTATCTTTAAAGAAGATATTTTCAGATATTTATTTCAATTATAAAAAATATATTTAAGATTTTAATAATTGTCAGACATTAATTTTAAAATTTGAAATCGGCGCGCAAAAGTTGGTATTACTGACACATTAATTTAGGTTGGCAGTAACAGCAAAGTATTTGTTGGATTTGTTATTATGTGGCTACACGTGCTTTATACAAACGTTATTATATATATATATATATATATATACAAACACAATAACCTTATCTACATATACACATTTATGTCTGAGAATGTTTGTTGGTAGTATGCAATATGTATGCATGCCTATCATTAAAAATTTATATAAGATAAGCATGAAATGTATAAAATGTTTACTCACTTGTTATGTTTGT
>JAAAKQ030286003.1:0-10382 GCA_010016005.3 Zanna intricata | reverse complement strand
GGTGCCAACCTCTTAGAGTTGTAAGTTTAAGAATTGAGAAAGTATTATTTTATACAATTTTAATTTTTTTTTTTTTTAAGAAGTTTTTATTTGTTTTATTTTGTCTATGGAGGGTTTTATATTTCGAACTATCCTAAACTATCAAGTCTTTCAGGAGACATTACCTAGGGATTATCAGGTTATTTTTTCAATTTTTTTTATTAGTAGGTTGTATTTTATAAACTTTGTTAGATGTACAATTATGATCAAATTATATGCAATTACAGGTGAACATTGTTTCATTTTGTTGTTGCATGCAACTTTTGTTTTGGTTATACAAATTAAATTTATATTTTTAAAATATGTTATGTTTGCGTCTTATGGACTTATTTTTAATTTATTTCGTAATGTATGTACATGTTGAATTTTTTAAACCGTGAAGTCAATGTGTATAGCCTTGAAATTATGATTTTTGTGTTCTTTATTTTTGTAAAAAAAAAATAGTGGTTTATAAATTATATTGTTGTTAGTTAAATATTATAGTTTTTTTTTTTTTTTTATCTTGGATTGTAACTAAAGAGTTAAATTGGGATGATAGGTATTTATAATTTACTTTATCACAGTCTTTAGTGATTAATGATGCTGTCACTTTTAGTTGATTGATCAGTTCTTTTATTTATAATAATTAATCTTAATTATTTATTAATTTACTATTATTTTTTATTATTGTTATTCACATTACCAAGATGTTTCTATTAGATTCCTTATATTGGATATACATATCAAGAAGGAATAGTTGGTGCCATAGCTGCTGGATATCTTCTAGTTTTCATTGAATTTTGTCAAAACTTTCGATCAGGTGGAGCCGGAAAAAATGGTTCAACAGTTGCTGTAAGTTCCATTATGTTCGATGTTTACAACACTCGTCAGTTCAGTCAAGAGGTTTAATCACTCATTAGCTACTCTTTGTTCTGTTTTTTAATTTTTTATTTTTTTTGAGAAAAAAAAATTAGATGCTGTTTGATTATTGCACATTCGCATTTTACTGTTATCCATTCATGTATCTAAAAGTAAATTTTTTATAATATTATATAAACTATGTTATTTTATTATTTGCTAAATTTAATTTTATGACATATAGTGCTGTTGATTTATTTTCATTTTTGTGCAGATCTTATGGTGGTTGCTTTTAACATGCTTAGATAGTATCTATAATAAAAATATAAATAAATAAAAGAAAAAAGAAATAGTGTGTAGGTTTAGTAGATAATATGTATAGTTGTATAATTTTTTAAATTTAAATTAAAATTCTATTGTATACTGCGTAAATATTTATTATCTTAAATTAATCTTGTATTGGCAGAATCACAAGGAATACAATTTATTTTTAAATATGTATTTTAATTTTCTACAATGATGGTTTTATGCATTTGAATATTTTTTCTGTTGTCCTACAAAGCTTTTTTTTAACACTATGGGGTCAGTTTCTGAATTGGTTCAGTGGGGTTAGATTTTTTATATTGGCTGAAGCCAGGTTTATACAATGCCGGTGTTTTTTCTGAGTTTTTTGGTGCATGAATTCTGTTTTTGGCTGATTGTCTGTAATAAATTTAACCTTTTCTTAGGTTTTAAAAAGTGGAAATCCTAGCTCTGTACAGATTAAATTTGTGTATTTTAAGATACTTGGCATCTCTATGTCATTGTTGATGCATTATGAAACTTGCTAATTTTGTGCATGAACATAATTTGGAAGTGTTTGTTAGATTTCTGATTGAATTCAATACATCATACAATGCTCTTGAAGGTTAGAATTTTTTTATTGTAATCTTAATGGTTGTAAAACTAAAATATCATTAAATAGTTATCCTAGTATTTCATCCTTAATAAAACCTTAAGTTATCTCAGGATTATTAATTCTTTTCAGTTAATTCTCCCACTGTGGGTCACGCCATTAACAAATTTAAAATGTTTCAGTTGGGTGTGTTCTAGATCAGGCTCAACAGTTTTTATTCAGTGTGAACAACTTGCTCCTGAAGATCAATTAGCATTAGCACTAATCACCAATCTAATTGAATTAAAAATTTATAAGATTTTAATTTGGTGCCAACCTCTTAGAGTTGTAAGTTTAAGAATTGAGAAAGTATTATTTTATACAATTTTAATTTTTTTTTGTTTTAAGTTTTTATTTGTTTTATTTTGTCTATTGAGGGTTTTATATTTCGAACTATCCTAAACTATCAAGTCTTTCAGGAGACATTACCTAGGGATTATCAGGTTATTTTTTCAATTTTTTTTATTAGTAGGTTGTATTTTATAAACTTTGTTAGATGTACAATTATGATCAAATTATATGCAATTACAGGTGAACATTGTTTCATTTTGTTGTTGCATGCAACTTTTGTTTTGGTTATACAAATTAAATTTATATTTTTAAAATATGTTATGTTTGCGTCTTATGGACTTATTTTTAATTTATTTCATAGTCCACTTATTCATAGTCCAATTTTCATTTTTGTATTAGGTAAATTTCATGTAAAAAAAAAAAAATTTACACAGTAACTGAAAAAACATGTGTGATAAACACAATTAGTAATGTAAAATAAGAAAAGAGAGAGAGAGAGAAAGAGAAAATTGTACATAAGAAATTAATGAATTAATTATTATGTACTTACATATAAACAATTTACATATCCTGGCTTAATTTTATTAGTGTACTCTGTAATTTTTCTTAAATCCATTGTTTATTTGACATTAAAAAAAATTCTAATTTATGAGTAATCAAAAACAATTAGGATGCTGCATTATGTTTGTTTTAATGATGAGCATCACATGGATGTCTACCAGCAGCCAGTATATGGAGCAGTGAAAGCCACATGCTTTTCACAAACAATTATTATATATAAAATTTATGACATATGGAATCTTTTGCTATTCTATAATTGTTATGAAACAATTTTATTCCCACTATATAACAGGTTTTTTATTTTTTGAATGTTGAGGCGTATTGTGATTGAAACTACAAATTATTGGTGTATTAGAAGGAAGTAAATTGGAATATTAATTTTTAGCTACATGAGATTATTACCTTCTATAACACTAATGAAATGAACCTTACTGAAAAAAATTTACATTGTATTTTTGGACTCCAAGATTTCCAAATTTTTACAAGAATATGTTTTCATAAGTCATCTTACATTTGAGTGATGGAAAACTAATATTGACAATGAGATTTCTAATGTTACAAAAAATGAATTCAAATGTTGAATGAAATGGATAAGCATCTGTATTGAAGTTAGAGAAAATTATTTTCATTATCTTTTATAAAATTAAAGGTAAAAATGATTTTTTGAGTTATGTAAAAAGATAGTTCAAACATTTTATCAAAATTTTGATTACATATTTTTGAAATATTCTATAGCAATGAAAGCTAAAGAAGATAAAGGTGATAGTAACAATTGGAAAACTTCTGTAATCGTTAATAATTTGATTTCATTTTTAATCGTGCTAATTTCATGATTTTTCTATCTGTTAATACCAGTGTCATATTTATTTTGTAGGTTGTCAGGTACTCATTTTGAAAAACCAAATCATTTACTGCTATTAATACATGATAAAATATTTATAAAACTTAATTTTATTTAATCTTCTTTAAATTGTTCAGTTTCTAAACTGGAAAAGAATCCGGTCCAAGTCTTGAACAATTTTGTATGGTTGTAAATGTTAGAACGGTTCACAGTGGTCATAACCAACTGTAAGCATCTAGAATATTAACAAGCTTATTTTTTAACGGGCAATTGCACCCTATGAGTTAAGTATGAATAACTGAATGTTTTTTTGCTCTGTATTTTTGGGAATGATCCACTATGTGGAGTTAAGAGATAAGTAAGCGAGTGGTTTTTTATGAACAGTGTTCATAAAATAAATAAGTTTGATTATAATATAAATTTATGTTACAATATGCTATGAATTATAATTATAAATATCTACCATTTATATTTATTTATTAGATATAAATTAATTTATTAGTGTCATATTTCCTTATACTAGAAATTAACCATAATCTATAACAGATTTATTTCAGTGTAACCAGAACATAACTAAGTGAATTATATAAACAAATGTAGAATTCACTGACATAGAAAAAGGAATAAAATTGTGTTATATGATTTTTTTCCAGATTTGAAAGGACATATTATATTGTTTCCTTGCAATCATTACAATTAATTACATATTTTACAAATTAATGTGACAAATCAAATAATTTTTTAAGAGTATATAAATAATTATGCATCTCAGCTCAATTTAGTAAATATTATTGCTCACTTTACTATTAAATCATATCCTCAAAAATTGCATTCAAATGTGATAAGTTTTATGTACAAAAAATTTGGCCAATAGTTTTTTGAACCTAAAACTTTATTTCTGTTTTGGTATTCTTTGGTAGCTCATTGAGTAATTATGGTCCTTTGTGTACTGATTTTTTAAATTGCTTTTGATCCTATGGCTTTCAGTTACTGTTTGGTTTTATCTTTCTCTAATTTTTATAATTGTGGTAATTTGCAAAGAAAGGTTTTTTCTTTGTAAATATGAAATTGTTTTAAAAATAAACAATCTTAAGAACTTTTTCATGGTCAATAAATCTCAAAAGACATTTTTTTATGTAACCGATAATAATTTAGTTTTGGCATCTGGTTGGGGGGGGGGGACTGCTTTCTCTTGAAGAATGATAATCCTTGGGCTATTCTTTGTTGCCAAGTATTTCAATTCCATACATTATATGGGAGTAGATAAAGAAAAATATATTGCTCTTCCTTCATAATCAAAGGCATAAATGGGCTAAATATCAAATATTAAATCATCTTTTATTAACTTTTAATGTGCTTTTATCTACATAAATGTAACATAAGTGTTTATAAGAAATAATTTCACCCAAATTTATTTCATAAAATTTTAATTCACTAATATAATGTCAGTAGTTATTAATTCTTATTCTCCAATAATGTGTATAATAATGGATGCCAGATAAAATGGCAGGTACAAATGAACAGAATATATTATATTCTATTCTCTTTTCTCTCTCATTCTCTGCTCTCTTTCTCTGACAAAGGAAGAAAAGATTTTTCAGATTTAAAAATCCTTGTCAGTATGTATGTATGGTTATATTCATACACAATAATCACAGAAAAAAGAATTCTTAAGAAGGTATTTTATTAAACAGTTTATTTTTCTTGTAAAAGTTTTGTGTATAAATTAAATTGTATAAATTACTACTGTAAAAATTAAAACAGTCAAAACTCAACATTAGTTAAGATTTGTATAATATTTTATATTATCAGTTTCTTGTTAAATGCTATGAAAAGTTTTTTTTAAAAACTTCAACAAATGACAATACATAGAAGAATCTTATAATTGATGTTGAATTTATATTTACAAGGTTCGGTTTAAAAGTAAGGGCTGATGACTTATAAATAGTGACTGGCTACACTGATCGGTTCGTGTATGTGCAGTAACTTTAAGTGGTCTGTTGGGCATGTAACCGCTGTGTTGCTGTCAGTTCATTGCGGTTTGTCTTTGTGAGAAAGTATGTTAAAATGAGTATGATAATAACTGATCCTGCCAATTGTGAAGTTCAATCAGTGATTAGATGTCAAAATGCATGGACATAATGCCACAAAAATTCATCATCAGTTATTTGAAACATATGGGTATATCACAATGAGTGAAGGAAAAGTAAGGTACTGTAGTTTTGTTCACAATGAGCAGAGAAGTGGCAGAGGTTGTGTCCAGACTGATGATCTCATTAAATGTGAGAATACAAAAGTGAGAGAAAATCATTGCTTTATGATTAATAATTTTTTTTTAGAGTTTCCAGAAGTTACAAAGACAATATTGTTGAGAATCGTGGCTGACACTCTAGGCTATCGTCAACTGCATGCATGATGGTTGCCAAAAATGTTGAAAAGTGTTCATATAAGTCACAGAATGACATTTGCGACTACTTTAACCACTAGGGACACAATCTTTTTTCCTGTGATGATGATTAGATGTGAATTTTGTTAGTCAGTGCTTAAACGAAATAATCTGTGCAGTCACATCATTCTGCTTTACTTAAAATTCAAACAAAATTTGTAGAAATGATACATGAATATTTTTTCAGTATCTTAAAGATTATTTTTTAAATCACCATCAGTAAAAAGTCAGCAGAGATGAACTCATAAATATAAGAAATTATCCTGTTCCAAAAAGATAGCAATTATTTAACATGGAAATTAGTTGCAAAAGACTGCATTAATTTAATAAAACTGAATGAGATGATCGTTGCAGTGATTGTTTTGGTTTCTATTTTTTGAATTATGTTTTCATTTTCTTTCACAAAATTATTTGAAATTGCTAGTATTGATCAATAAGTGACAGCTCAGTGCCTGCTCCTGTAGGAATCAACATTTCATATGTTGCTAACAAAATTTTGTGGATAATAGCATTTTAACTTTTAAAAGCAATCTTCTCTTAGTGTAAGTCTGCCTTTTTATTTGGATGAATGCAATGGTACATGGGTGTTAGTATTTTGAAAAAGATTGATTGATTGCCAGAACAAAAGATGAAGCTTAATTAAACCCAAAAAGATGAAGGTACCCAACTCATTCTGATTTTAGGAAAGTGCAGAAAAAATACAGCTAAGAAAAATAATAACATTGTATTAAGTGAGACATGCTCACTAAAAAAACTCAACTTAAAAAAATAATAACAGAGTAGAATTGTGCTTTTCAATAAAAACTGCCATCCAGGCAAACCGTTGATAACAATAAACAATTTAAAAAGAAATGTAGAATAAATTATCACTATATATGTGGATAAATTAAATTCTTTTCTCTTTTAAAGGTAGAAAAAGGAAGTATGAAATACATTTTAGCTGCCTGGTGTCCTAAATTAAACTGTCCACTAATGTTTACCATCTCATTTATTATATTTAAATAACAATTATACAAACAGGAATAATATTTATTGTAATATATTTTTATTTATAAGAATTGCCCAGTATTTATTTATTTACCCACTGTTTATTTCCAGACATGTTTGAAAAAACATGCTGAAGCAATAAAGAGAAATTGCACTTAGAAATTCAGCTGTGCTATTTTTCAGTTAACCCTGAATATTTGGGTAATTCTTGTAAATAGATTCTTTTATCGCTCCCCATAAATAAATATCTATAGGTGTAAGATCTGGGGATCTATTTGACCAGATATGCTTTGAAATAAGTCTGTCATCTGAAATTTCATGCAGCAAACTTAGCAAAACTTCATGATATGTGCCATTGCTCCATTTTGTTGGAAATATTCAACATTTTCTTCCTCATTTAGTCAGCCAATAAAAGGATAAATGATTTCATTGCAGTAACACTTTAAGTTTACTGTAGTCTTGAAAAAATGGAATGGTTATCTGCTTCTGTGATATAGTGTACCAATTCCAATATTTTGTAATGTAATTGTTGTTCCAAGATCTCATGAAGATTACTTGTATAGCACATCCAACTGCTTGGGATGCTGATATTGGTCGATAAATAAAACCATGTTCCATTAAAAAAGAAATTGCATTGAAAATTTCTTTTCCTTTTTCATTTATATAATCCAAAAACCAGTGGCAATATTCAAGACTTTTAGGGAAATCAATACTTAGTAACTGATGCACTCCAGTTATTTTCTATTGTTGTATTTTAAATGTTTAGTAAGTTTTCTATGCCTATACCAATTGCTTATGCCACTTTTCTGATAGGTTGTATTTGTTAGATTATTATTACTTTCCCAGCTATAGCTCTGTTGCTGTAGCAGCGTAGCTAAAAAGGCAAAGTATAGCGATCAATTAAAATTTTGAGTATCAAGGTTTTTGCAGATGTCAATGTTTCAAGACCTACTTACTTAAAAAAAATTATATAGAAATTTCTGGAAGATGTATATATGCCTGTATTATAATTAATATCTCCAGATTGGCTCAACATAAACTTCAAAAATAGCTCAATAAATTTCATTGCCGACACTAAATTTTGAACAAAATTTAATTGTGGAGGTGTAATTTTTGTTTCATCCTTTTTAGTTTTTTGAGTTTTTATAGTCAAAAAATGAGCTTTAATATGATATAGGTACTTATTTCAAAAATTGTGAAGTTCAATTCAATTGGATTTTTGATAGTATGGATATTCAGTATTATTTCTAGTTTTCTCTTCATATGTCTAAAAATTGTTGACCAAAAGTGTTGAAATTTGACCTAAATATTTTGACTATACAACCCAATTTTGGCTAAATTTTTGATCCTATCAGAAATAAGGGCATCACAGTACTCATATTTTTTATAAGCTATAACTTTTTTGAGCCTTGTTGAATAACATTTCAGGATCGGGCCAATTTACTGAAGTAAATAATGACTTGTAATGTTCCCTCTCCTTCCCCCCTCTCTATGGAGTATTGGTCACATGTAGATGCATATGTGTATGTAATTAGGTACACATAGGGATTACTGAATAATTAACCTGTAACATTTCCAGAAATAACAAATTTATATCAGTCAGCGAGTTAAAAACACATTTCAAACTATAGACTCCAAAATGTTGTTTTCTGTTTTTTGTATTACCAGATTTCTAGAGATAAAAATTTTGATATTTTATGAATAATTTTAGTACTCTTAACAAAACATCCTTTTTTATCCTTAATTTTAGCTATATATTGTTTAATTGACCTTTTTAGTTTACCAAAAATGTTTCTATCTAAGTAACTGTATTTTTGTAACAGTAACAAAGAAAAGTGAAAATTAAGTTTAAGGAATTAACTTGTAGAATTAAATTTTCACTTTCCCAAAATTGAAGGCAATGGGAAAATAAATCAGTTTATATTGCAAATCGAATGAGAAAGTTAAATTATTTTGTTGCTTTTAATAAGTAAGCTTGTTTTGTAAATTATTTTAATTATAGGAACACAGTTATTCTTTCTTAAATGCATATGACTTCAACTTAATAATAAAAAAAAAAAGAAAAAAAGTTAATTGTACAGTTTGCAATGTATTTATTATAAATCTTGTATTAAATATAAATTATTTTTGCGTACTGGCAGTTAAAGCATGCGTATTTAATTTAGAAATAAAGCATGTATCTTATGTATTAATAGGTAAAATACTTTCATAATTAATACTTAATGTTATACTAGAGAGAACTAGAGAAGGTATTTTGATAGGTCAGAATGTATTGCCGCATATTAAACTTTCATGCATGTTTATTTGAACATATAAATATATATATCACAGATAATGGTTTTGTATTTTGATAATATTAGTTTGTAAGGTCAAAATTAAAAGTGGTTCTCCTGGTGTGATGTGAGGGGTTTGGAAAATATGACAATTTGTTTTGTAGGATGTACATAAAAAAAAAAATATTCAGAAGTAGTAAGTTTTATAAATAAATACTAAAGTTGGAGTTTAATTCACAGTTTATAAAATTTTTACTGTTTTAAATATGTGATAGTCGAGTATTTAGTCTCAGTTTTAACAGACTTGAGTAAATTATTAATCTGATATGAAAATGTTTAAGAAGAAACAGCAATTTAAAGATATTACCTGCATTGATTTCAGTCATTTACGTTTTATGATTATTGAGCATCAATTTTTTGGTGGGCCTTCCCAATATGAACTGTTCCTGATAAAAAAATTCTTTTTCATTAGTCCTTCTGGTTTTATTTGTTTATTTTGATTCACCTTTCCTTTTCTTTTCTTTTTTTACAAATAGTAATTAATGGTCTCAGGACTGTTGAATTAGTAATGTGTATTTTAACAGTAATTTACTTATACAAAATGAAGTTGCCAATATGATCATACAAAAAGAAAAAGAACATCTTTTTAGTAATAATTTTTTTAAAGATTTTTATTGATTTCTTACACATTAATATAGAATAGTGCCATTTATTTGGATTTTGTTTATCTGTACATCCATACTAATTTGTCACCAATCTATTTTAAATACGTGCTTTTCTTTTGTAATACGTCGGAACCCTATTTATGATTTCAAGTAGGTATAGTATTATTTATTAAAAAATAAGTTTTATAATCTTTTTAAAACTAAGATTATTAGTTAGATGCACAAGTATAAGATTTAGGTAACAACAGCTTATTGAATTCACCCATCTCACTTTTGAAGAAATAATGTAATATAATATAAAATTGATCTTATTACAGGTAAAGTTGGAATTTATTATTATTACATATATTAAAAATTGTTTCAAATAAAATTTTCACAATATTTCATATTTCCATAGTATTATTATAATTGATTTCAGGGACCTTCTTTCATCTTTCTTTGTCTGTTTAGCCTCCGGAACTACCGTAAGGTATTTACTTCAGAGGATGATGTGTATGAATGTGAATTA
>JAAAKQ030285981.1:0-10383 GCA_010016005.3 Zanna intricata | reverse complement strand
GAATCGCCACTTGGTGGGTGTCTTCCCCTAAGGGGGTTGGGATGTGGAGCTTTCAAACATCTGTTTTTCATGCATGAAATTATTTCCTCTTTCAGCTCCCCAACTCAATCAAAGACATGTCTTCTCTTTTTCTGTTTTAGCCTCCGGAACTACCGTAAGGTAATACTTCAGAGGATAAATGAGGATATGTAAGAATGTGAATGGAATGTAGTCTTGTACCTTCATGAGGTCTGCTTAATTTAAATATTTTATTTTGGAATAAATTTCAACTAATGATTATGGTCCTTGATTAGTAACAAATATTGAAATTACGATAAACTTTTTTGGTTTCCATGAAATAGGAAAAAGATCAGTAAATTACCATGCATTAATATAGATTGCAATTTTATATTAAAAAAAAGAAAAATAAATTAAAAGAAGGGCTATCCAGAGAGTGATTACATTTCACTATTGCTTTCAAAGGAGTAGAAGTAGCAGGGCCAACTTGGTGGTCTTGTTAGCCTGACTCAATATGCATTAAGCTGTGCTATATGAAGGAATGTGATGTGATTTTTTTACAAATTTTTAAAATGTGAGCTGGTATAGAAAATATCACTAGTTGTGAAGTGGAACTGATTATTAAATTTCTTTTGACAAAAAACTACAAATCTATTGAAATTTATCAGGAATTATATGATTTTTATGGGAAAGATGTAATGATTGATGGTGCAGTGAGACAGTGGTGTATCATGTTTAAGAATGACTGTTAAAATGTTCAGCCCTTGTGGCTGGCCTGATTTTCTGTCTGATGAACTTGTAGGGAAAATTGATTGAAAGATTCATGCTAATCAATGCTTCACCATTACAGAACTTTCATTTCAATTCGTGAAAATTGTAACAGTTATTGTAAATTGTAACAATTTATTTTCATTTCAACTGGCATTCATTTCATTTCAATTTACAACTTTCTGAAAATTGTTACAATTTACAAGAATTGTTAGAATTCTTGCTATACTAGTAACGAAAATAAAACTCAACTGGTTTTTCAAGGCTAGAAATTGGTCTTTGTATTTTCATTAGAAAAGAATTCTTCATTGTTTAATACTAGTGCAGAAAAAAGTATGTGTCATTACAAAAGAGAAAGTCTAATTTTATCTGAATTTAGATTAAAATTTTTAATTAAGAAATTTAATTACCAACTACTTTTTTTTGCTTTATCAAATAATTTTTTTTTAAATCTGTATATTGAGTAGTTTTCTTTCTTTTTTGTTTCTGTTTCTTATCAGTACTTTTCAGATGGTCAGATGGCCATGATACAAACAAACTGTAGTTTGTTTATTTAAAAAATACTTTTTGCAAATAATTTTATATATATTTTGTTTTATTTTCAAGTATTTTTGATTAGGTCTATTCTACAAATAAAAATTGTAATTATATTGGAAATATAGCTAGGTTTTGTTATTATAGTTCTATATATTTATTATTTCCACCACAATAAAATACATACCGTTATTTTGCTGATAAATATAATATTCCGTTAAAATTTAAAATCATCTTTAAATTCAAACTAACCTCCATCACAAAAAATTAACATAGCAAATAAAACTTGGTTTAGTAGAATAACGATTTATTTAATTTTAATAAGATTTGTTTTTAATAATCATATACAGTAGCCAACAAGTACAGTATAACAACAAAAGAGGAAAGTACAACATTTAAATGTTTCATTATAGCTCCAAATTGAACTGGTATGGAGAAGCCAATACTCGCTTTGCTGCACCACACTTATTTGGTACAAAAATGATAATGTAAACAAATAAATGTAGTTATTTACAAATGAATGAAATTATGTTAACTTGTAATCATAAATTTTATGAAAAATAGGAGTCTGGCTTTAGCAGTAGGCACAGTAGCTACTAATTTTTTTTATGGTATTTAGTTTTTTAGGTAAGAAGTAAGTTTTTGGCATCTAAAGAAGGTTGTCATCTCACTGTTCCAGTAAAGAAGATGCCAGTACAATGTCACCGGTAGATCTGGGATGATAGCATATCCAGTTCTTATGGTAAATAAAGAATAATATATACAGCACAGAATTTGCCTTTGAGTACATACAGTTAATTGGTTTATCTAGAACAATCATATTTTACTTTTTTGGCTGTTTTTAACCATGTGTTTATTCCTTTAATTTCTATTTGGTCAAAATTTTCTCACATTAATAATACATTAAATCAATAAAAGACCAAATAAAAATGAGAAAATTGACTATTACCTGGGATTCTGTAAGATGAGTTAATGTTCTTGGGTAACATATTAATTCTGTAGAATCTAATTTCCAAATTTCTTGAGAATTAATTGATCCAATTTTTGTTCTTCCAGTGATAACAACTAGATAAGGTCCAGCAATCAAGCGAATAACTCCAAGCACACCATACACTGCCTTTTTACTAGAAGATCTAGGAATCTGCCCACAATTTGCTTTAAACATAGAATTATGTTTTATTTTTATGTAATAAATAAGAAAAAATGATCATTCTTTAATAAAGTGAAGTTAAGGCAAGACTTACACTTAAATGAAACTGCTCCTCTTTGAATATATATCTGTTACATCATCGATAAAAAATTAAAAAACTCTTGCACAGTTCAGTGAAAGAAAACTGACTTTTTATTAATTTAATTTTGTTTTAACATCTTAATTTTTTTAATTTGATTTTATACTGCTAACAACAAATACCGTAGAAAAAGAAACATCAACGTTCCAACTTGTAGCATCATAACAAACCATGCTTCTAATTTTACCTGCTCTAATTGAGCATAACTCAAGAAGACTCAACAAATCTTTATCAAATTTTCATATGCACAACTTCAGATATATTTCTAAGGCATATCTAAATTTCAATGAAATTGATCTAGTCGTTTTGGAGATTTTCAAACCACATAATTCTACACAGGCAGATATATATAATAAATATATATAAGGAAAACCCAGTTTAAATGAATGGTATCTTAACACTCCTCATACCCCCAAAACATAAAAAAGAAATTATTTTTAGTCCCCACTCCTATCATATGAGATAAGTAAAACCACTGTACTTTTCTTTGAAGAGTCAGTAAAAAAAGTTACAATGAT
Organism: Zanna intricata; assembly: GCA_010016005.3. Lineage (NCBI taxonomy): Eukaryota > Metazoa > Arthropoda > Insecta > Hemiptera > Fulgoridae > Zanna > Zanna intricata. The sequence continues at coordinate 7,277 of JAAAKQ030285981.1, read as the reverse complement.
ACTAATAAGCACATTTATTTAACTTAATACTAAAACTATACTATCAAAAAAAAAAAAAAAAAAATCAATAGCTTTATGAATTAATACCTCGATCACAACACAATCCAAATTATAAATTAAACTGAAAAATATAACCTATGGTGATCAATGGCGTCAGATTTTTCTGAACTAATAAATAATTAAAACACTCAGTTAAATTAGAAGGTAATGTTTAACACATGAACATAAAACAGAAGGAAGAGGGCAATAATAATATAATTACTACTTTCATCATCCTACTAAGTTACTAGTTATTGAACTGGTTTTGTCAGTGGTAAACAAGTTTTTAAAAAAGGGATAATTTTTTAATTGGGTTTTACAGCTATGATCGTTATAATAAAAGATATACACAAATTGGTCCCAAGAACTTTTCAGTTCTGCGATCTGGTTGATTAAAAAATGAATTTGGTCATTAGCACCTATTCCAACTTCATACATTTCCATCTCCAGAATGTTGTGACATTTCAAATATTTTGTTACTATTAAGTTGTAAGGAACGCAGTTTACCATTTTATCAAAGATCTACACAGATCTTATTTTATTGCAAAATATAGCAAAATTACAAATGGTCAACTAACTTTTCATTAGTCTAGCAGTTTACTTGTAGCATTTACCAAAATATTGTTTACGCATGGAATTTAAAAACAATTAACACAGATTTATTACTGAACGTTGATTTTCATTCTTCATTTGAGTATACATTGCAAAAGAGCAGTTTCATAATATAACAAAACCTTATGTTCTGAAAATGATTTTTCACTTAATAATGAAGCTTGAGTGTGGAAAAAAGGTATGGAGGTAGCATCTCAGTCTTTAATTGGGAGGTCCTGGGTTCAAATCCAGGCAGGCATGGTATTTTTCATATGCCACAAAATCTCCATTTCATATTCCCATGCACAAGCTTCGAGCTTATATAGTGAAATAATCATCCAAAAAAAGAAAGAAAAATAAAAAAAAAATCATTCCTCTAATGTCACAAAAACTTATCAAGATATGTTAAAAAAAAGAACAATGATTTTAATTGTCTAAATAAAATAAAAAATTATTATGATATTGAATGACAATATGGTAAAAAAATACAAGAACTGATTCACTAAATATGATTTGATTCTTATATCTATGAAGAAAATTCTTTCAATAATATGTCACAGTTCTTTCATCAGTATAAATTGTTGTAAAAATACTATAGCTTCTGAGAATGTTATAAATTGTATGGTGTTTGTTATTTAATTTCTATTTATAATAACATTACTAAGAGAAAGAGCTTATCTATTTATACACAGGAATGAGTAGTGATCTAAAAAAGTCTATGGTCTTTAAAAGCTTACTTATTCCCAACTGACTAAACTTTATAAGAATTACTGTAAGAGAAAATTGTGCATCACAAATGAATCTAACCCTGAGATCTAACAGTTTGTGTCAAGGAAAGGGATCACCAGGTTTGGTAAAGATGAACTTCTCCCCTCGGAACCTCGCAATTTATATGGAAAACAAAGAAAATGTAATAAATTTAAAAAGAACATTGCAATAGTTAAATTTGAATTTTTTTTCTTAATATAAGTTCTATTTTCAGAAAAAGTTTAAAAAATCCTTAACAGCACCCATGAGAAACTAGACCTAAAGGGCTGACCCCTCCTCCATTAATTAATACACTGAAATGCTTTAAATCAAAATATTAACAAACTGAAATATGTTTGAACTGTTTTTAACTTTGTACGAGGAAATATTGTAATCTTGAAAAATTTCAGATTTCAATGGAAATATCGATTGTGACCATGTCTGGATCCATTTTGACTAGTTTCAGCATGACATCTATATGTACGTATCTCGCATAATTAAAAAACGATTAGCCATAGAATGTTGAAATTTTGGATTTAGGACTGTTGTAACATCCAGTTGTGCACTTCCCATTTTGATTGAATCGACTGAAACAAAAGTGTCCAAAAAAGCTCAAAACCCAAAAAAAATTGGATTTTGGATTTTTTCTTAATTACAGCCCTCATTCAGAGATTTTCAACAATGTATCATACGTGACACTTATTGTCATTGGTTCCAGAATAATAGCCAAATAAAATTTTAATTAATGGAATATTTGGATTTTACAAGGGTACACAACATCAGTTTGAATCTGTTTTCATCGCCTTTTCTTTCTTTTTTTTTAAATTTTTTTATTAGCAAGGAAAACCTTTTTTAATATCATGTTTTATTGTCAAGGAAAAGTGAAATTACAAAACGATACTAAAGAATTTCAAGCCTGTATACTCCTCATTGCCTCTACCACTCCTAAACTCCTTCAATAAATAAAAACTAAAATATTCTAATACTGTAATCACTTTTTAAAAAAGACTGTCTGCTTCTGAGGGCTGGAAAATTTCAACAGTATTATAAAATTGTTATTGCTGTACTGTCTAGACTCTCTAACCTCCTGCCCTTAAATTAATAAAATCTAAAATATTCTCTAATTCAAATCATTTTTGTTTTGAAATGTTTAAATATTTTAAACATCTATCTTCAAGAATACTAAAAAATTCAAAATCAATGATATGAAAGAGGTTTGAAGTACTTTGCTTTCCCTAACTCAAGCCTCTTAAATTAAGGGAATTTAAATATTAGGATAAGATTAATTTCTTTCTCAATGAGTCCTGCTTCTAGGAGCTGGTAAAATACTTTATGGTATACCGTCCTACATCCAAAGTTTTTCAAAATGCAGACCATCTTGGAAGTCACAGAGAAAAACCTAATGATGTCAGAGAGAACACCCCTTGTAACTTTAGCCTCCTTCAATTACTTAAAATTGAATAAATTCTAACCATTATTTTGCAAAACTCTTACATTTAAAAAGTAATTAAAAAGATCAAATAGAAATGAAGAAACCTGGCTTCAAAAAAAAAAAAAAAATACTGATGCAATCAAGCTCACGAATATTTGAATTGGTTAAAATAATCTTTCGGTTGTCATATAACAGCAGAACCAATTTAATGAATTTTCATAGAGTAAATCTTAATTATGATTGAAATATATTGTACTTACAAAGTATTTATAAAAAAAGAAAGAATTCAATAATTTACAATTATTTTTTTTTAAATTTAAAATTTCAGAGGATGTAGCAAAACAAAATTTAAAAAACAGAGAATAAAGTTTACGCCCAACGTGGCAGAAACATTTTAAATTCTACAGTATTGATAAGTAAAACAATTTTTGTTTTTACTAATTTATTTACTTAAAACTAATTTTTACACAAAAATAATTTGAAGAAAATTAAAAGACAAAAAAATATAAAATTTAAAAAAACAATTTTGTATAGAAGATCAAAAATTATTTTTTTAAATACAAAATTATTTTTTTTAATTTTTTGACGAAATCAAATACCAAATAAGAAGAGTTAATTAAAACTGAATTCTATATCTATTTGCTCTATGGATTTTTTCTCAGAATAATATTTACTGCTTTTGTAAGTAGATGAAGGCAGTGTGTAACTACTACCATCTGGCCGAAATGAGTACAACTCTCTTAATACTTCACAATTATTTGTTAGAATAAATAGCAAGTAGTACAAATGACACATTAAATACATAAACACAATACAAATCATTCAGAATTTTGATTGGATATTCAACATATCAAGTCACAACTTCTGCAATAAACATTCTTATTTTATTAAAAGGATAGAAGAACAGTGTCACAGGTTATGACGTGCATAAGATTATAAATAAAAATGAGTAATTTAAATTGAATTATCTCCCATACTTATAGTACACCAACAATTTTCCAGAGATACATCTTTTTTTTTAGAGTTAAAATTACAACTAACCTACGTTCTCCATGTTGAAAATTTGAATTACCTGGAGAAAAAGTAAACTAACTACCTAATATTTTAAATTTTAGTAATGTCCAAGGAAGATTCCTTGATATCACATAGTGAATGGTATTTTTCTCTTAAATAAACATTAAAATGAAGACATTAACAACAAAAACAATTATCTTACAAGAATAAAAAATTTACTTCCTTATACTTAAAATGAAACTATTATTAACTATTATTTTATTTAAACTATTAAAAACTATAATAAACTATTATTTTATTATTATTCAAATTATTATTTTAAGTCATAATTTTATATCTTTTTTAATTTAATTTTGTTGGTCACATCAGTAACATGAAGTGATATTCCACTTCATATTAAAGTTTAGGAATTTGGTATAGTAATTATCTTTCTCTACACTAATTTACTCTAGGCAGTAAATATTTATATTTTTTGTTATTGGGTTGCTGGTTAATAGAGATTTTGTAGTTATCAGTTCCTGACAGAAGTTCTTTGATAGAAATGTCATATTTTAATAACATCTCTAAGTATTTGAAGCTTTATCACCAGCTATTAATTTTAAAGGGTTCTCCTGAAGCTAACTTAATTTGATCAGATGAGATTTACTTGTGTCATCTCAAGACCGTGCATCTTTAATTGTAAAGGGATCTCACCACCAGAAATCATATGGCTTAATAATAAATATTTTAGTCTTTCAGTAAATGAACATAAGAATAATTTCCTAAAATATGACTGAGGATCAAATGATGTAGAGATTATACATAGTTGATATTTTTGTTATTTCATCATTCATCTGGGTTAAAATCTTAATTATATTTCAGTCAATAGCATAAATGAGTTCAAAACTATTTACATCCTTGATTAGTAAATTAACTTTTGTAAATTTGAAAATACATGCAAATTAAATTACTTATTATTCTTGCTTTTATACTTCAGATAATTACATTTTTTTAAATTCTTCAGTGGTCTGTAACTCTTTCTTAGATATTATTTTAAAAAGTTCTAACAGAAAGATACTCTAGTTAGATTTTCTGACTTAAAGATTTGAATTAAATGATCACAGCAGAAGTTTTTAAAAACTGGTAATTCATTTTTGAAAAACCTTAAAGCATAGCCAAAGTTTTTAGAAAACAGAATTTTAAAATGCTATAACAATGCCAAACACAATTCTCAGAAGTTCAAATAAAATCAAATAGGGAAATCATTAAAAACTTAAAAAGTAAAATAATATCACCATTACTTTAAGTAAATTTAAATGTAGCGCTCATATTATTGGGAAACTTGAATTAGACATGGATGAAGAAAAAATAAATAAAAGGAATAAATGAACAGTGAAGAAATGAACAATTTGGGAAAATCCTTTGATGAATTATAAGAAATGATAAAAGTTGATATCAAGCATAAGGTACAACTGACCAACTCATCAATAAAAGCCATTCTGTATTCACCTGCTGTAATTTTAGTTATTGTATATGCTTAGAAAAGAACAAGAACACAAAATAACAGACCCACCATTAACTTTCAATAAGTCCTCCACAAGAACAGAAATAATCAATTTCTTTTTTGTATTTAATTATTTAACTATATTCCTTATCATAAAATAAGAAAAAAAATATTCTCAATTTTGGATAATGTTTTTCAATAAAAAGGAATTATTTTATTATGAAGATATTTATATCATAAAATGATTAAAATTAAAAATTTGAAATTGTAAAACATTTTCTTCTTCTTCATTTTGGAGGCTCCCATAGTAAGGGGAAGATTTCATAAAATTAATTTTTAAGAAAATAATCCAGGATAAGTAAAAAAAAAGCCTTTTTTAAAATTGTTTATAAAATTCAAAGATACAGCCATAATTCTAAATAAACTAAGTTGTAATGTTGTAGGAAGGGGATGAAAATTTCTAGATAATTTTTTTTTCAAGATTATTAAAGAATAAGGGCTATAAAAAATTAAATTTTACACTTTAAATGCAAAGGACAACTTGCCTAATAGATTTCAATTTAAAAATAAATTAAAAATAGTTTTTTGTAACTACAGACCCATAGAGTGGGATAACCAAAAATTGTTGTAACGGTTAAATGTCTATTGATGTAGAAAATAAACGTGCAAAAAACTTCCAATAACTGCTTTTCTGAAGCAAGATATATATATATATATATATATATATGGCATGTTTTTAAAGTAAGTACCGTTTAGAAATTAAAAAGAGACTTTTCATGGTTATTTTATTTTTGCATGAAAGCCAGAATCTTAATCTACTTTTCTAAATAACAAAATTCTTCTACCTCAGTAATCTTTTCTCTTCCTATTTTTATATTCAGTGGTCCATCTTCATTATTTCTACTACATTTCATTACTTTCAATTTGTTCTTGTTTATTTTTATGCGGTAGTTGTTGCATAGAACTTCATCAATGCCATTCAGTTTCTCCTAAATCTCTTTTACTCTCTGCTAGAATTACTATATCGCTTATATATTAATTGATCTTTAACATCATTCTCAACTTCAATTCTCAATCTTCAGGTTTTTAAACCCCAATCACTTTTCATTATCACAAAATCATGGTTGCTATCAATGTCTGCTCCAGAATATGCTTTGCAACTGAGGAGTTGATTTCTAAATCATTATTTAACCATGATGTAATATATCTGATACTTTGCAGTATACCAGATTATTTTCCCTGTGTGTTTTCTTCTATTATGATTTTTAAAATGGGTGTTGGCAATTTCTAAATATTACTTTGTGTAAAACTCAAAAAGTCGGTTGCCTCTTTCATTCCTTTTGCCCAGCCTGTATCCACCCACAATATTTCCTTCCTTGCCTTTTCTGATGTTTGCATTCCAATCTCCAAATATTAATAAATTTTCATCCCCTTTTATGTGTTTAATTGCTTCGTCAATTTCTTCGTATACATACTCCACCTCATCGTAATCATGGGCACTTGTAGGCATATGGACATTAATACGAGGGTAAGTCAATATTTATCCGCAATTTATTATATTTTTGTTTATGTTGGTAGTACTGTCGTTTTGCGTCGATGACGCATGCTTTGTTTATTTTTTGTTTGTCTATGCAAGTTTCAAGCTGCTTGGTTAGTTTTGTTATCGCTGTCGTGCTGTTAATCATGGTTGCTCCGCTTTCTATTTGCACCAAGGTAGAGCAATGTTCAGTTATCTGTTTTTTGTGGTTGGAAGCCGTATCAGGGGCCGAAATTCATCGAAGACTTTCGGTACAGTACAGGAACAGTATTTTGCCACAACGGAGTGTCTACGAATGGATTGAAAAATTCAAAAATGGTCGCACAAGTGTTGCACAGGATGAAGGAGCCAGACGACCGTTTACCGCCACAAATGAAGAAAACATTGAGCGTTCATTTGAAATGGTTCTCTTAGATAGATGAGTAACTATTGAC
>JAAAKQ030285970.1:0-10383 GCA_010016005.3 Zanna intricata | reverse complement strand
ATTCCAAGAAAATTGCCGAATTGTTTAATTGAATATTTCGCGGCGTCCTTATGACGGCACCGCGGGGGGCGCCGCGGAGAACACTTTGGGAATCACTGCTTTATCATGCTAAGAAAGTAAAAACACAACCAACTGCAAGAAATATAGAATTTAAACTGATTTAGACACAACTTATCTGTTCTTTTCAAACTGTTTTAATTAGCAACTTTTCAATTTGAATTCGGAATGACAGACACAATCAAAAACAAACTTTGGTGTATATGCATGTGTGCAAATAAGGGTTAAAGAATTTCGTAAAAACACAACCAACTGCAAGAAATATAGAATTTAAACTGATTTAGACACAACTTATCTGTTCTTTTCAAACTGTTTTAATTAGCAACTTTTCAATTTGAATTCGGAATGACAGACACAATCAAAAACAAACTTTGGTGTATATGCATGTGTGCAAATAAGGGTTAAAGAATTTCGGTACTTACGCCACCGCAACTACCTAACCTCGACTAATTAACAGAAAATTTTTTTATTCTTTAAGGTATATTTACTGTAAGTTAGTCGAGGTTAGCGAGCGTAAGTTTAGTTTGGTTGATTATATTATATTATATTGGTATCTGTAATTATAAGCTATAATGCATATATTTTTAATATGTCAAATATGTTAATATGGCGGCGGTAGCGTTAATATGTAAGTACCATTTATTCTTCTTCAGCTGTGTAATACAAAAAGTATTCCTTCCCATTTTGCAAAAGAGAGCAAGATTAAAGACATTGTGCTACAAAAAAGCATTCTATGCAAATTTAATGGTTAGTCATCATAAATTTTAACACTAATGAAAGCATAAAATAAAATGACATCAGAAAAATTTGATTTGATAAAGCTAAAATTAAATAAAATGTATATTATATACATAAAATTTTACTTTAGCATAAATATGTGTGAAATAACTTAGAAATAAAATCAAATCAGTTATCCTTACTTGAATGCAAATTTAGGTTATCTTGTTGCATTTCTCTGAATGTATGACTTACTGGTAGTTGGCTTCCAGTTCACCTAGTCTTGAAGTTTGATTCCTAGTATAGTATTTTGACCTATCAAACGACATCTAAGCCTTCTCATTAAATATGTATATTGTTGCTTGATCAAGGTTTTAATAATTCTAATAAAAAAATTAGAAATATGATGAAACATGATAAACATATGACATAAAATACTGATAATGTTCATTATCTCAACAGTAGTATGCAATGCAATGCTATAAAATTCTATTTACTACGGGATCAAAGTTCTTTTAATAACTGCAGATCTATTTTATAAGTTTGCTAATTTTCTTAAAAGTTTTTGAGAAAGTAGTTTCTGCAGATCTCTTTTAAAGTGAAAAAGAAAAATTGATTATTGTGGAAACTTCCTCTTGTAAAGTGTTCAGTGAATAAGGATTTATTTTTATAAAAAAAAATTAAAAAAAAAACTGTAGTGTTTTAAATTTATTTATCTAGTTATAAACAATCTAGGAAAGTATTAATTTGTTAATAATAAGTGTTAAAGAAAAATGTTAATATGGATAGTCATGTGGTTTCTTAAAAACAATTTCTGTTTATGGCATTAGTTTTTGGATGGTTTAAGTTATAGAAAATAGAAAGCAATAATAAATTTGTAAGAAATTAAAATATTACCTTATTCAAAATTTTCTTCAAAGAATTTTCAGCTTAAAACAAATAAAAATATGTTTCAGAAGGAGAGGCTCAGGCCTCCTGACCTCTACCATTTCTAGCCCTAAATTATAAACTTTATTAAAATGTGATCTATCTGTACAAAATTTATAATATTGGGTAGGTGGAAAATAAGTTGACATTGAACCGTTATAAAACTGACAATATTAATACAATCACAATGAAAATACTGTGTACATACACGTCACAGAAGAAGATTACATAATTCTCATATAAGGAGCTGTTAAGAGGCAGCATATGCAATGACAACAAAGATGGATGGCTCATGGCTGTTCAGGATCAAGTACAGTTTTCTACATGCTAAGAGATGTTGGCATAAGGCGAAAAGAAGAAATGCCATAATTCATTCATGAGACAATCAAGAACTATGAGAATTTAAGGTTTGTGATATAGCACAATTACAGACACAAGAAGTAGTAGCATACTGGTTTATTAATCTTTAGTAACTAAACAGAGAGCGCTTGTGATATTGACTATCAAGGTGCAGTATTTAAGATATTAAAGCTTAATAATTTTTACCTATGGAATCTTCTTTATGTGCAAAAGTTGACACTTAAAGGCTGTGATAATAGAATGGAATATAATAATTGATGCCAGAATTAGGCCACTACTGTCCCATATGTGTTAAGAGTGTTTTTCATCTAGGCAGTTTCATCATTTTCATAGTTGCCATTATTGTGTGACATACACTGTTGAAATGACAGTATCAAAGGTACAAAATTGGATCTAAACGCGCGATTTGTATGGTGTAGGATGATGGTCTCTAAGATCATCAGTCTTTTTTCTTTATGACCCTTGAATGCTAACCAGTAACTTCAGATGCTGGAAAAAATACGTGTGGCCCAGTGTATTCTTCAGCTGGGCCAATATCACCGAACTTGTTTTCATGCATAGCACCACCTCACACCCTGTGATTTTTTTTTCAAAAGACAAGACATCTTGACAAAACTAAACATTCTGGAACAACTGGAAGCACAAATTCAGGTCATTAACCGAACATTGATCAGGATTTCTTACAGAAGTTATGGACTCATATCTGGTTTTTTGAGTAAACTGGTGGATGCTGCAGCAATCTACATTGAATTTCAAGCTATGCTTCCATATTCCTATTTAATAAGTAATTAAGTACTTTCTACCATAATAGTATAAAACTAGTACCATAGTAATTAATTAAATTTCTACCATAGTAGATATTACAACTGGGAGTCAATTTAATAGAAACTGAATGATTATATTATAATTTATTATAATTGAATGTATTACTTCATTTAATATAACATAAAATACTTCTTTACGTTTTTTTTAATACTATTTATTAGTCTGTTTATTATTAGTTTGTAGTATTATTAGACAATTTTATTTCTTTCAATGACTGTATACTTAATTAAGTATACAAACTATACTTAAATGAATATTTGTAAAGAACTACACTTACAAATGTTTGTGGGTTTGCAACTTCTTTGAGCATGAAATCATTATATTTTATAGCTTCTCTGATTGCATAGATGGCAGATTCCTTTGTGCTCCAGTGCATTTCTTGGTTCAGCAATTTTATGAGAGCAGGTATAGGGTTCATTTTAGCAATGTCTTGTATGGTATCATAGTCCTGTATAAATTTAATTAGACCTGTGCAAACTGTTGATGCTAACTTTTCGTTATCTGCTTTTAGCATTGGGATCATTTTTTCCAGTATCATATTATCTTTCAAAACCTAAAAAAAATCAATTTTTCATTTTACAGGCTATCAAATTTAGAGTATTTTTCCCTATTCCTTTATTTTAGCTATAAGTAAATTATATTTGTGAAATTGTGCATGTTAATTCAAACATGCATGATATTTTTCTTATTGTGATGTGATCATATAATAAATACTAAGATTCCAGTGGCGGGTTATACCTGAATAAATATAAACATTATAATTCTTATTACTGAAATAATTAATCCTAATAATGAAACTGAAGTTCTTTATGTTCTGTGAATCATATTCTATTTGTTTGAATCATATTACCTGAGTTATATTGTTGTGATTGCAATCATGTTTTACTTCCAAATTTTGTTGTTACATTTCAAAGGTTTTTATGATCAGTTTTTAATGAAATTAGTTTTTATTTTATTTTTTTAAATTTTTAACTTCAATCTAGTTTTAGTTTTTAGCTTGTTTTAAAAATTGTTTATTAGCAATCTTTATTCAATCTGGGCAATATACCGCTTTACCGTTTTTCCCTCCTTCCAAAAAAGAAAAAGAAAATAAGTTGGCATCTAACCAAATAGGGCTGATTGATTAAAAAAATATGTTCCATAACCAAATTTTGGTATTGTTTATTATTCAGTATAAATTACTTTGTAAATTTATATAAACAGTTAAATTTTAATAGTAAAAACATACTTCACTTACTCTAAGTAAGTCTTGCGATGTTAGGTTTATGTAATCGAATGATTCGTATGTTAACACGATATCGACTTCCCCACAATTATTTTAACAATTCTATCACGATCGCCAATTATAGTGAGAACATGCTTCGTATAAATAACCAACACGATATCAAGCCTTCTCACAATAATTTATTTAACACAACAAAACAAACAGACAAATACTTACAACGCTTAACAAAATCTATATGAAACAAATTTAAACTTCGCGCAGACTACAAGCGGCAGTGAAACCTTCGGACACGTCACACAAATGAACCAATCCACGGATCGCTCACTCGCCTATATATACCGTTAGCCGACATCTAGAAAAGACTAGAAGATTCTATTTGCTTCTATTACAAATATCTTCATTATTTATAAATACAATTAATTCCAAATGATATAACTAATTACTTTAATTACAAAACTAAACTTTATCAATGTCAATTGCCAAATAAAAATTGATTATTTAGTAAAAATAATAATTCAAAGAAAAATACAGATTTACAGTTTATAGTGGAATCTTGTACTGTCTATGAGTTTCTAGCAAGTTCGAAATCTAACCACACATAATAAAGACTGAATTATTTAAATACTATTAACATACAAATGAAATAATATTATTATTAAATATAGTAATGAAAAACTATTAACAAAATACCATTATTAAATATTACTAACATAATAATTTAACAATGTTTATCATTTTAAATAGTTATACATTTATTTTGTGGACTTCAATATATATGTGGGGTGTTATAATAATTTTTATAAAAACCTTGTACTGCAACAAGTTAAATAGTTCGTTGAAGTCCAGTCAGTAGAATTACCTACTGAATTGAAAAATGAAACTATTAGGTTTTACATGATTTGGTTTTAGGTAAAGCATTTACCAAATTAAAGCATCCTAAGAATAATTTTAATTTGTGGTTTCATCTACTGAAATTGAAATGGCTACATTTGTGTCAAATGAAGGGATGAAGAACTCTGTGAGATATTTACCTGTACTGGAAAATAAAATTTTTTTACAGATGGAACTGCAATTTTAAAACAAGATGTAAAAAAGAAGTAACACTGTTAAAAATTAAATTAAAATCAGTCTGGTTGTTCACCAGTCCAGATTCCTTTAGAAAAATGTTGGTTTGTAAAGATTAACTTAAAAAAATCTTCTGTACCACTAAACCAAAGCTCATCTATTCACTTATAAGGATGTAGTTCTACAATGGCAAGATACAAAAAAATTATAAAACAGTTGACTATAACTAATAATTTTAAAAAGTTATTAAAACAAAAAAGAAAGTGTAAAATTTAAAGTAAATTCAGTTGTAATTTTATTAAAAAATAAACTAATATTGAGATTAAAATAATTTTGTTTTAATTAATTTGCACAAAAATGTGGATGTTTGTTGATTGTTGTGTGTCAAAAAAAATAACAGTACCACCTACAATAATTTTAATATTGTAAGCATAATTTAGTATAGAGTTAATTATTGTATAATTTTAGTATTGAGTTTAGTAGAGAAAAAAAAAGTATATTTCCAGGTATTTAAAAAATGAGTCATGATTATTTTATTTATATTTTAACCTCATTTTGCTGACCTAGGCATTAAAAAGCTTGTGGCAACATTTAATAAATTCTTCAATGTTGATTGAGATTGTTGAAAATAATTAAAATTTAAGGAAATTGATAAAAAGTATTAATTAAAAATGCTGGGTCTTTTTGTTTCTGGAGCAAATAGTTTAGCAAAAGGTCCCAAATAATTTGGCAGCAGTATTTGTAAAAAGACATACAGTTGGTACGTGGACAAAGTTCTGCAAGAGTATTTTGCATTGACAACTTCCTTTTCAGGCTTCAGAATTATTAGAAAATGAGATAGCTGCCACATGTTTGGTTTCTTGAGTCTAATCATAGGAAAGCTAAAGATCAATAGGAACCATCTCTTCTTTTATTTACAAAATGTTTGTTCACAAAATCTTCCACAGAGGCAGCAGCTACTGTTGATATTGTTTATAGTGGCAAAACTGCTGTTTTGCCACTATCATGATGTAATGTATTTCGTCTGAACTGGATACAATATTACCAGTTTTCTCCGTTGCTTCCTCAAATTTATTTATTTTAAAAGGTATATTGTACAAAAGAATTATTCTTCTACCAAAATTTAAGTGATCTAGAATTCTGATTTTCATTTTGAACAATTTATTTATCTGTTTTACTAAATCTTTCAAATTGATTAGGTAGTTTAGTAATTTACTGAATCTGTTAGATTAAAAAAAAATTAATCTATTAGATTATTTTTATAATATTAAATAATTAAAGAAAAATTTTTTTTTTTTTTCATAGAAAACTGTGGACATCAACTACTAGAATCATTAGTCCCTGTCAGAAAATAAAACACCACTCCCTTCTCCATGAAAGTGACTAGGTCAAATGCCAGTCTTGTCAAACAGAAACTTGTCACAAAGCCATTAAACCCCAGAAAAACCATTATGATGACAAGGGTGCACTTAAAAATGCACAGTCCATTTCTGTACAAATATAATCAAATTATCAAAGTGATTGTAAAGAGTCCACAATTATTAAAACACATCCTTAAATTCATCACTACATTAAAACATTAGAACTCAGAACTGGAGAAGACATAAATCACTTTCAGCTCTGAAAGTGAAAGTGATTTTCATATGAAGAGCTGAAAGTGATTTTCATATTTACTCATTTTAATGAATGGATCATAGTTGCTCAATAGACCACTTCTACTAAGAAACTCTATCATTTTCTTTTCTCTTTCATCATTATATGACAAATTGTGAGCCAGTTTACTGGTTTAGTCTGAGATCTTTATACAATGAACTTTTCTATTATGCGTTTCAATGTGAGGTCTGCAACACAACTTCCATATATTAGTCTCTGTTCTCCTGCTAGCATGTAAGTTGAAGTAATTTTAGCGTGACCCATTAACAGTAAGGGTTACTTCTTCTCAATGAGTTAAACTACTTCTTGTTTAAATGGCAAGTGGAGTATTCTTAATGGAATTAAGCCTTGTTTTTTTTTCTGATGAAAAAAAACCTCCTTATCCGTTTTTTCTGATGACCTGTTTACTATAGTTTTTAAGGTCATCTACTTGAACTAAAGGAATATCAATTTCTTTGCTGTTTGCCACTTGTTTGGCTGCTTTATCACTGCTTCATTACCAGGAATACTGATATGACCAGATGTCCATTTCAAGATGCATTGTTTGTCGTTATCTTTAAGTTTTTTGAAAGCTGCTAATATATCTTGAATAAGTGGCTCATGCATGAAACTAGTTAAGAAATTATTTCTTAAGTGAATCATGCATTTAAGAAATTGGAGCAAAGAAGCACTATCTCCTCGTTGTAATGTAATACATAATAAAAAGCTTGCTTAATTGCTTATAACTCTGTTTTTTGATGCTGGCTACTGTAGATAAACCCAAAAAGTGGGATTCGTCATATACGAGTACAACTAAAGAACTTCTGACGCTGTTCTCAGTCTTTGACTCATCAGTTGTCGAAAAGTATTTTGAATATAAACATCTGGTAATCCCTGCTCTACTTCTCCTTCAAATCTATGTGGCTCCCCACATAGACATCAACCACGGTAGGACATCTATTTTGGAGGCTGCAAGAACTTCTGGCAGATCAATACCATAGTTTCCACAGATCTCCATTCTTCTTATTCCAGCTGACTAGATGAAGTGGGTCTTTTTCGATACTGCTCATCCAAACTGTGTTTATTAAAGGAAACAAAATTTATATGCCTTGGGAAAGCCAACACATAAGCTGCATATCATAGTATAGTTGTTTCCCTTCATAATTCAACGACATAACTCCTACTTCTGACAAAAAGCTTCTTTTTTTTAACCTCCAGAACCACAATCAAGTATTACATCAGAGGATGAAGATGAATGTTGTGTAGCGTGTGTGAAAATGCCATGCCTGACCGGGATTCAAACCCAGGATCTCCGAATGAAAGACCGAAATGATACCACTCACGCCCCGGAGGCCGGCTCTGACAAAAAGCTGTCTATCAGGCTGGTGAGGAAAGCTCCTGTAGCAAGTCTGATTCCTTTGTTATGGATCACATTGAATTTCTTAAGATGAAACTATTTGGTGGAGCCATAATCTAATGATCCATAATCTATTCTAGATTGACCAATGCTTTATAAAGTCTCCACAATATTTCTTTATCAGAGCTCCAGTTCAAATTTGACAGACAATTGATGACATTTTGGGCTTGAAACTGAGTTACTAGCATGGAGGATGCACTGTTATGTACATCCTCCAGGATGAGAGTATCTGTCCAAAATGAGACTGAAGAAACAAACTGTTTTTTTATATCCAATAATACTGTTTTCCATTGTCAAAACTGGACTCCTGTATGACAATCTTTGCCTAGTTAAGAGCATACAACAGGTCTTCTCAGTTGAAAAATGTAATTCTTGTATTTTACTTGAACGTGTTAGTTAATAGCCGTTTGTAGCTTATATTTGATCATTGCGGTTTGTCTGCTGAAAAGAAAATCGCAAGGTCGTCCACAACTTCTTCCAATATCAGATGGTTGTTAAGCTTGTTAACCGCGATTGTGAACAAGGTACAAGCGGCAATCCTTGTAGCACACCATTTTCTAATTTCCTGAGCGACGAATATTCGTTTCCAATTCTGACGCAAAAGTGTCTTTCCTCCTAATAGTTGTTGGGAGTCTTCCTTTTATTCTCCAGTCTTGTAGTTGTTTTAAAATTCCGTATCTCAAAGTCATATCAAAGACTTTATCTGAATCGAAAAAGACGGCAACTCAATGTTTTTTTATTTATAAAACAGTTTAATATGATATTTTCAGCTTAATCATCTGCTCTGTGGTAGAGTGAAAATTACTATACCACGCTTGATGAGGTAAAATACATTCTTCTTTTTGAAGGATCCACATGGGGTTTTCACATGGGTAGTTTATTTAAAAAATTTCTAGAGCGCAAGAAAGAGAGGTAGGTCAATACTTCCGCGCATCTAAGGGATTTCTCCCTTTCTCTAAAATAGGAGCTATAATCGTTTTTTCCATAAAAAAATTCGTGGATATATACTTGATCCAAATCTGGTTAGAGTTCTAGTATTTTCTTCCATGCACTGACATATAACATAATCATTTAATATCGGATATCTTAATCATTTTATATCGGATGTTGTCTGGACCAGCGGCAATGTTCGCAGTTTTACTCAGAGCATGATTGAAACAGTCATTATAAAATATATTAGTTTAATTATCAAACAATATATCAAAATCTATTTTAAATATATCGCTTTTCAATTATAGCTTTGTGTTTTCTAAAATCATCATCGTTTTCCGTTCAACTGACAGCATCATAGTGACTCGCAAATTTCTCGGCTGTGTCCAAAGACGAGTCAAGGAGCTTTTCTTTATCTTTGATACGGATAATCTGGTGGTAAGTTGATCCACCGGATACCGCTTTGACTTGGCTCCATACCTCTACCGAAGAAGTCTGTCTTGTTTTCGAGGAGAAATATTTTTGCCAGACGGTTCTTTTTTCAATTAAAATAACTCTTTAGGCGCTAGCCCTGCATTTTTAAAAATTTTCTTGAGTAGGACTTTTCTTAAAAATTAAAAGCCCTTTTCTTCTTAATAATAACGTCACGTACAGCATCAGACCACCAAGGAACGGGTAGACTTTGCATCATCCCAGAGGTTTGAAAGATGTGCTTGATGCTGCACCAGCGATGATATTTGTCACATGTTCAACGTCATTGTTGATGTCTCCAGTTAGATTTTGAAAATGGACATCTCTAGTAAAGCTAATCCAGTCAGCTTTCCCAAAAACCTATTTCTTATGTATGGGATACAATCTAACAGGTGTATACTTCCATGTAAATCTTCATTTATTCTCTAATCTAATTTTTGTGCAATGGCGGCTCTGGCAAAAGCTAAATCAAAGCAGGATGAAGAACTACCCCTTTGAAATTAAAGAAGGTTCCTATACTGGTATTTAATTGTGCAAGATTTGAGTTTGATAGGAAACTTTCCATTGATCTTCCTGCAGGATTCAAGCAATTCAATCCCAAAATAGGATTGTGGGTCCTTCACAATCATAAATAGGATCTATGGATCCTCCATAAAGATGACAGAGGAAGGCAGTAATTGTTCTACCTCCGGAACCACCGTTAGGTTATATCTTCAGAGGATGAGATGAATGAATTGTAGCGTGTGTGAAAAATGCC
>JAAAKQ030285947.1:0-10383 GCA_010016005.3 Zanna intricata | reverse complement strand
GCAGGCAACGGTTGGAATATGTAAAACAAATTGTTAGGGATGTAGGAAGTATAACGAAATGAAACGACTGGCACTGGGTAAGGAATCTTGGAGAGCTGCATCAAACCAGTCAAATGACTGTAGACAAAAAAAAAAAAATTTAAATAACAAAATTCTATCACTTATGGAATTCTTCAATTTTAATATTTAATCCCTTTTTCTGTTACTATTCAAGTTATGTTATCAATTTATTAATGAAATGAAAATTTAATATACATTAAAGTTAATGAATATTCTGTATTTACTCTGAAAAAAAAATTAATTTTTAACTTGTGAAATTTATTGATTCATTCTTTTTAACAAGGCTTTTGTATGTTTACTTAAACATTGTTTTTAAAACCATTAAAACTATTATAGACTGAATAAAATTGCTTCAGAACACTAAGAGTCTTCATTATAGAAAGTGTTTTCAGGGATTTCATTAAAATAATTATGTACTCTTGATAATATTTAATTATGAGCTATACATTTCTGTAAAATATATTGGTCACTGGTTTAAGCTTCACATTAAACAACTGCAATTTTTATTACATGTTTTGCTTACCTACTGCTGTTCATAATTGAGTAATTTTTTTATATTTCCTGATACCCTGAGATTAAACCTTTTTGGACAGTGTAAGATCAGTTTCAATAACCATTTCTAATGTATAGACGTTTTTTAAACAAAATTCTTGAACATATGGTATTGTGACAGTTATAATATAATTTGGGTGAACTGTAAGAGATTAGATCCAACTGAATTGAAAACAATTTAAATTTAACTGTTAGTATAATTTTTCTATTTTATTCTTACGTGAGTTCAGAATGTTATGTACTTCAATAATATGTTGTTATTTTTAATTAAATCTATTTAAAATTAAAATAAGTTCTATTCTTGAATCAATAACTTTAATACAAAATCGGTGAGGTTACTTTGAAAATTAAACTATTAGAGAATTAGTCATAAATAAAATTAAAAAAATACAAAATGGTTTAATTTTTTAAATAAATTTAGGGACAAAATAAAATAACTGTAATATTAGGAAGTAGTTGTTCAGACGTATTGTGAGGAAGAAGTGTATTTTTTAATTACGAATAAATCAATTTCTTTTCTATTCATAACTTTTTAAACAAGTGTAGAGGATTAGCTATCATCAACACAGTTTTATTCTTAAATCCATCTGTTGAGATGTAACTCATACTAAAATAAGTTGATTTTTACCTACTAATAAATTATATTGTTTTGAAATGTTATTTTTAAATAAGTCGCAAGATAAACTTGCACATAAATGTTACGGTAATCATGATACTTACTTGGTAATTTGATTCTTTTTCTAACAATGTTTCTGTCTAGATTTCATGTTAGCAGACTCTCAATATGTTTAAAAAGTAAAATTTGAGGTGAATGACAAATTAAATTGTTCATTTACAGTTAAAAAATGCCTAATTTTTTCAGTTAGATTTTGATTACTACTTTCTATTTTAATTATTTAAAGGAGCTCATCAGCTTGACATTAAATATTATCAGACCATTAATTTATTCAAAAAATTGGATGGTGATTTTTAATTTTCAATTATTTATTACTTATTTATGTTACTTCATGTTTAATGGATTTTAATTTTCCAATAGTTTGTGAATTTTCGAAGTGGTTTTTCCAACTTCATATTCATTGAAGCTTATATTTCTTAAAAAGCTTTTATTTTAAATTTTAGCTAAAATTTTAAATTTGTCAGTATTTCTGCTCATAACTTCATTATTCCTAATTGTTCTTAATATTCTGAAAATAATTATAAAATTTTCTTGTAGCTTTCATTCAGTTTGGTTTCTTTTATTTGGAAGCGTTTTTCCACTTATTAAAATTTCACTTACTAACTTGCTAATTAATGCTGTTGCTATGTTATCTACTGTTATTGTTAAACATATAACAGTAAATAATTCTAGTTGCAGAAAAAGTTTATGTATTAATTCAAATTATTTACCCTGAGTTGTCCGATTCTTTTTTGTGCATAATTTTTTTAAGAATTCAAAAATTCATTAATATTTTTATCAATATGCTAATAAAATTTAGTATCAAATTAAATTTAAACCACCAAAACACAGTAAATAGATAAGATAAACTTACCATATTAATTCCAAACATCGATTTTCACAAGTTTTCCTCATCTTCCAGTTTGTATTTAACTATATAATTTTATTAGAATTAATTGTTTTTATAATATATAAATTTTGAATTTGTAAAAATTGTTGTTTTATAAATTTTTAACCACAAATATACAAATTCTGTTTCAAGTGACATTACTGGAATGACGTAATGTTCGGTTAAAAATATTACTAATCTACTCAAGTTTAACTTATCTATTTACTGTGTTTTGATGGTTTAAATCACTTGAAAATAAGAAATAAAACAAAAAAAAAAACAATTATACAAAAACTAAAAACAATCAAAGAAAATAAAACTTTAACATAAACTATCCAAATAATCTCTTCATACACACACACACACACGCGCACGCGCTCGCACAGAAATGTGCATATATATATATATATATATATATATTAAGCATAAAAATTTTATAATTATTTTCAGAATATTCTGAACAATTAGAAATTTTGGCATAAAAGTTTATCCTTTTTATGTGCACGCGTATGTTTTGTTCAATATAACAAAAATTTATTGAGAAAATTTGCGTTAAAAATTAAAAAAATTGGAAGTGTTCATAGAAATTAAGGTGATTATTTTTTAAATGGGGGTTCATCCCTATTGTGGTCAGTTAAACATTACCAAAATCTAACTTCTACATGGAATTGCTTCACAGGCCATATCCAATTTGCATATGCAAAAGTATGTTACTACTTAAATGTTTTGCCAAATTTATTCATGTTGTTTATAGGTAAGGTGGTTAAATAACATTTAATTACAATCATTTAAGCATGTTTATTTTAATTTAATATTTCTAGAACGAAAAATTGCACACTTAAATTTTTTGGTAAAATCTATTTATGATTTACATTATAATTATTGTAGAAGTATTATTATTAATTTCAACAATTTATTCACGTCTATAAAATTGGATTATACTCATATATTCTAGCATTAATTCTAAAAGGTAATATTTTATTTATTTTTAGTTTTATCTATTAATTTATGTATTTTCAACTTTTATCTAACCTCAGAATTGCTTATAAGAGTTGTGGTACTTTTATTTTTAAAATTTCTTTAGAATTTTGCCAGTGCATGCTTCTGTGATATTGTTCTATAATACTCTGAAATTTTCTGTGCATTATTTTGGTGGTTTTTGTATTTTTTTTTTTTTTTTTTTTTTTTTTTTGTAAAATTGAATTAAAATGCTTGATTAGTATATATATTATGCAGCACTAAAATATGCATGATTATAAATATTGATGCATGATACAAATGTAAATATTTTGTTATTGGGTGCGATATATTTGTTAGTATCAAATTCATTCAGTGGAATAATATTTTACATTTTAAATACCACGCATTTTTTTGTTTAATGTAACACAGTTAATTAATTATTTAACTTTCTTTCTTTTTAATAACTTTATTTACATATTAATATATATATTTTTCAACAAAGTTCAATATATAATTGACAAACCAGAATTTAGATGTCTTTATATGTAAGAAACTCATTCTGAATATCAAATTCAAATGAAACTTAATTGCTGTTGTAGAAATAGTAAATAAAAGTTTCATTTGGTTTAATTTTTCACCATTTTGCTTCTATGGATTCAAATTGAATCAATTATGATCATCAATCTGCTTATTTGACATAAGATAACACTGCTAACAGTTTTCAACCAGTCTGCATATAAAAACATTATATACCTTTCCATTAAGTATTACACATAACACACATATCACACATAATGCACAAAAAACAAGTCACTTCTGAAAATATTGGTAATTTTCAAGAGTAACAAACATCCTCTATTATGAAAATTTACAAGTAAAGTAGTTTTCAGTTGTCTTCTTGACTAAGTTGAATATCACTGTTATACCTCAGCATACCATTCCCATTTAAAGGCAATGATTACATTCAGCCCATTAAGTATTTATTATTTTCTCTCTCTTCATCAACAGGAACTGGCTCCATAGTTAACACCATTACTCTGAGAGAAAGAGCATAATTCTGGTCTGACTGGTGGTGCCTCACCTTTAGGGCTTTACACTCATTGTGGCTATAAGAGAGACTTATTCTGTAAAGTAACAAATTTATGTATCCCTTTTAATTAAAGAATATGTGTAGGGGAATATTTATGTGTATAAGGCTCATTCATATAATCTTTTTAGTTAATTGTTATAAAATATACCTTTATTCTTCTTATCTGACTATTGTGTAAGTAATACTATTAATAAAATATAAGTTTATTCATATGAAACAAGTAAGCCATTGTTAAAAAAAAAAAATAATTTTCCCCAGAATTTCAATTTGTGTACAGTTGTTACAGTGATATCAGAAAGTATAGATTTATTTATTTTTCCTTCTAAGCTTGCACATCTTCTGAAAAAAATTTTCAATGTCTTGTAAACAAACTTTATTTTGTTATTAATTTTCTGGTGCTTTGGATTGTTTTACATTAAATTTTTGTTCTGTGTTTTTTCTTATCTGAAATTTGCAAGTATCCTTATGTTTTCAGATTATTAGTTCATGGCATTTTAGACGGTTAGTTGTATGAAAAATATTTTTCATCGTAATTATTGTAATTTGTAATTTCTTAATAGTTTAAAACAGACATTGGGTTAACAATTTCCATTCAAAGAATTTCCACATATTCACATGGAATAATTGTTCTATGATCCTATAGGATCCAGATTTAGATATAACTGGTAATATAATTGCTTTTACTTGTATCTGAATGTCATTATTACTAATTCAAATCATTTTAGCAATTTAATCATTGTATTTTACCAAATGTAATGTATTTAGTAGTTTAATTAGATTTAGTATTTATTAGTAATGCTTTGAAGCGGTCAGGTTGAATCATTTTGAATCTATAAAATTTAATTATATGTTGTTTGCATTTAATTACCTGTAATTGGTTTGGTATATTAGTTGTTTACCTTATATTATTGTTATTTTGTCACTGTCAACCTGTATTACTTGTTATTTTACATCTGATATATTATCATTCAACTTAAACCCATAAATTAAAGTACTTACTATAATTTGGAACAACTTCACTTGAAACCTATTGAAGAGGGATTAAATTTTAAAATAACTTTATATATTTGATGTTGTGCTGAAAAGACTCATATATGGTCATGATAATTCCTCTGCTTTCATGCATAAAATTACAAAATTTAAAGTGCATATATTTTAGTGCATCCGTACATTTAGTATGGATGTCCATCTGATTCCTACATTTCAAGCAGTAACTTTGACAGTCATCCTGATATCATGAAATAATCTATACAGCTTTATCTTACTGAAGATAAAGTTAAAAGATTAGCTATATTCATTTAGAATTCATTTTATTTGTTGTATTTTGTTGATGTCAGTATTTTTCTCTTTGTGGTTAATATAGAACAGTTTTACTGTAACACATTGAAGCCATATTGAAGTGCTAAAATAAGTTGCTCTCCTGGAGTTTTTTCATATTAAAGATGTTAAATATTTAATACATTGTATTTCTCTCTTTTTGATAAAATTTAACATTTCTTTTTTCATAGGTCCTTAGAAATATTTTTTTGATTAATAATTAACTATTTTATTTTTTTAAATATTTATCTCAAAGTTCAGAAATAGAGTACTTTGTTTTTGTAATTATTGAGACCATGTTGCTTTGTACTTTACAATTATGTAATTGTTAATTAAATTCTGTAGCTGCAGTGCTTATGCTTTTCATCCTTTATCTTAAGCAACAGCAATATACTTCTAAACATACAGTCCTCTTACACATTGTTGTGCATTGTGTGGTACTCACTGAGGTGAATACCCATAGTAAATCCATTTTGATTTTCTTATTTTAGGTATATTTTTTATATTTAGATCCTAATAAATTGGTTTTTTGCTGTTAATTAGACAATAGATAAAGTACATGAAAGTTTCAATTTCTCAACTCACTGATGCTTCTTTACTCAGAGTAGTAGCAGCACCACAAAATAAATACATAAATAAAGCCTTTATTATTTTCATAAATTTCAGTTTAGAAGTAGCATGCAGATTAACCTGAACAGAGACATTATTTATTAAATAGCAACATTATTTAGAAAAAAATCATATCTATACAGTTTGTGAATATTTAGTGATTAATATGTCTTCTTTTATTTTTAATCACTTCACTTAAACTATTAGTATTGATTCAAAAAGTGTGCTATGCATTTTTTGTTCATCTTGTAACCATACTGATATTTATTGCTTTAATAAGGTCAATTTTTTGGTATAATTCATTTTTGAGAGTAATTATTTTATTATTGTCCAAAAGTTTTCAGTTATGTTTAAATCTAGGGAGTTGCCTGGACATGGCAGCACTTTAGTGTTTCATTCTTTGAAACATTTTTCCACCTTTTTGATATGGTATGGTGCCAGATCTTTTTGGAACACTCCTTTGTCTTATGAGAATGTGTTTTAAAGTTTTGTCATAACCTTTTCCATCAGGATTTTGATATATCCATTACTTTTCAACATACCATCAACTGGAAATAATAAACAAATGTGAAAAAACCTAAAACATTTTTTTCTGATGATTTTTAACTGATTGTTAGATATGAGTTGGTGATAAATTTTCATCTGATGCTTCTCTTACATATGCAATTGTTTTCTCCTGAACATAAAAATTTGACTTATAAAACATGTTTTTTAGTCTTCTTTAGTACAGTTAGCATGTGCTTAAATTTTTTGTCAAATTTATTCATGTTGTTTGTAGGTAAGGTGGTTAAGCAACATTTAACCTCCAGTCACTCAACCAGTCTTGGCACTAATCACTGCATTGTAAAAAAAAAACAATGGTCCAATTAATTATTTGCTTGAAATTCTGTACTATAATAAAACTGCTGATAAATTTATATGATATTCCTGTACAACATGTGGATTTACAGTTGACCAGCAAGTGCAATTATGTAGATTAATTGTGCCATTTATTTTGAAAGTAGCTTCATTGCTCCAAACAATCTTCCATAAAAACTGTGCATCCTGTTCACATTATTTCAAGTACCATTTGCAAAATTGTTTTCTTCAGTTAGATCATCTTAATTGAGAGCATGTATCATTGTTGGAATGTAACTTTTCCATTCAAACACCTTAAAATGCGATGAACACTTGATTTGCTGATGCCAATCTCACGACTTAATTGCCTTACAGAGTTTTTGGATGTTTCACAATAACTTTCCAATACTCTTTCTTGGTTGATGAAGCTCATTGTTGTTTTTGGTCTTCCGAAACATTGTCTATGAACATCCTGAATAGTTCCATTCATATCTTACTTATATTTTATGTGATTACTTATAAGTTGAATAGGTCTAAAACTCCCCCTGCAATATTGTCTTTGTACTTCTGCTACATTTTCATACTATCAGAAGCATTTAAAAATAAATTTTCCTTTTTCAGAGGTTAATTTTGGTCAAATTTTGGTTCCAATTAATTATACCCTCAAAAGAAAGAAAAATCAGAAAGTTATGACCTGTTAAACAATGTATACATTTTTTGGGACATCTATATTTTATCTGCAATATGACTAAGGTATAGGAACATCTGATGCCCCAAATTATTTTTTAGCCAATGGATCAGTCAGGATATACATTAAAAGTTTGATTAATTTATTTTTCAGTTTTCTTATCTCAATTGGATGTTTAATTTTTTTTAAAATATTTTATTCGCCAATAACCTTTCTTCATCCTTGATTCTTTCCCCATTCTCTGGACACTATTTCTTTATAAAAATTTCCTTTGTTGTGGTAAGTTATATTTTTACTCTCTAAAACCTGAAATCAAGTAACTGCCTATCTGTCAAACTTTTAATACAAAAAATGGAACCTTTGTCTAAAAACTCCGTATTTGGAAGTCATATTTAGTTGTAAATTACTTATTTGTTTAAACTATTTGCAGTAATCAGTTAATACAATAATATTGATTTTTTTTTTTTTTTTATAGATATTATGTGACAGAAAGAATTACTTAACACATTTGAGTTACTTAACTTAATTCATTTCTTGCTGTTTTATATTAGGCACAGTAATCCCTTTTTTTAAAAAATTAAAACAAAATTACGATATTTTAAAGATAAAAATTATATTTAGAACACCATTTTATTTTATTGAAATTTTTTTTCTCTAATTTAGAATGTAATTCAAAACAATTTTTTTATCAGTAGTGCATGTACATTTACATTTATATTATAATTTATTTATTTTTTTGTCTTTTTAAAATTATTTTTGGCTCATTATTTTTTCTAAAAGGGAAGCCTTTAAAATTTTAACTAAAATTTAATGATATTTTCATTTTTTACATATTGGTTGTTATTTTTTGCTATTACATTTGCATGTCCTTTGAAATGTACTGTAATTGTTAAGTTGTGCATTACTAATGAAGGTTTAGGGATGAGTATGGGTTAAGAATTTGGATCTGAAGCAATATTTGAATCATTTGTTTTAAAGTGATGTGTTATGATTTATAGCCATACAATAAAGGATGTTAATACACTATCAAAGAATTTCTTTACTTCTCCAATAATAACTGCAGGTTTAGAATTAAGTGTTAAATTACATTTCCAACTCACAATGCTCATTACTGAGTAAAATAAAAATCAAAATCCACATATGGGGTTGTAAAGGATTACGTAATTTTTGGATCAATGTTAGGAAATTATATCAGAATAAAAAAATAAAAATAGATAAATTTAACTTAAGATGTGTAGTGTTTTACAATTTATTTAATTTTTTTTTGATTCCACATGTTCAGTTTGTTTCTTTGCAATATATGTAGATGTATGTTCATGAAGAATGTGATGATGTATTTCTGTAATGGCATTTTTTACTGTGAGATGTTTGCTAAAAGTGATTGTGTTTTATATTCCGTTCATACACTTAAATTTTCATGACAATATTGTTAAAAGATCTGCCAATTTTATCAATATACATGTTGTTATAATCGTTGAGTCACTTTTGTACTTCATGAAAGGTTGAATTTAATAATTTTTTTTTTTTAAATTGTTTTTATAAAGAGAAACAAGTTTTTTGTGCAGTTATTGTTAAATAATAATATTGTTGTGTACTTTAGTTAAATTATCTTAGTATGTTATTTTGTGCAATTGGTCCTGCTAATATTCCTTCTTCATTCAATAACTTCATCTGTACTGGGTCAGCTAGGCTTTTTTACATCTAAAACATTGCTAATGCATTGAAATTTTTTTATAGGTTTATGACTGTGATCCTAGAAATTGTATGATTAGGATGCTGTAAATGCAATAAATACATTAGCTTTTTCTTTATATATTTTTATTTTTCCAAATAAATATACTATTTCTATTCTTTCTTGAATTGAAAAATGTACCAAACAGGTTTTTTATTACCTTAGAGATTGTGGTTTTTAACCAAATTAAAAATACAAAACCAGGTTTCTAAGTTTAACTTTTTGTAATTTAAATTAGATTTTTAATTTTGATTTCTTTAATCTTTTTACCATCTTTATTTTTTTACTTTTGTAATATAAACCTTAATAAAAAAAAAAAAGGATACAAACAGATAAAAAAATACAAAATGTGCATCAAAAAATAACACTAATGCACTTACCCTGCTAATCCCTAAATCAAAAATGAATATAAATTTTTAAGAATGCAACTTGCCTTTAATTATTAATCAGCTGTTGACATTGGCAACTTTTTAAATAAAGATTATATTGTAAAAGTTGCTAATAAAATACAATTTTAATATTAAAAATTTAGTAAAATTTTAATTAAAAAAATTAGTAACTGTTATATAATTATTTTTAAATGCAAGACTAAATTTAAATAAAAGAATTATTTGAAAAATTCTAATAATTAATTTTTTCCAATTTTTAATTAATGAAATTATATTATTATTTAACAGTTCATATGTACGCGTATATATTAAAGTTATCTAATAAATGCTTTTAACTACCAATATTGACAGTTATAAACAGTAAAGATAGCACTAGAAAGGTATTAATGGTAAAAGCAATACTTTTTTCACAAGAAGCACACATGTATAGACTGGAGAAAAGTGTGTATAAAAAAACTGACCTACCACCCTACAACTCCACTGCCCTCACATGGCAAGGACCTACTCGCTACCGAGTGCCCACTCGGCTTGCGTAAACGCTTACAATTAATACATGTCGGGGCCTCCGCCTTCCGTGGACACGCCTCACGTTTATGGCCCTCATC
>JAAAKQ030285936.1:0-10383 GCA_010016005.3 Zanna intricata | reverse complement strand
CCTGCTTCGTCCATCTTTAGTAATTCTACTTCCCAAATAACAAAATTCTTCTACCTCAGTAATCTTTTCTCTTCTCTCTGATTAAAATTTAAAATAATAAAAATCTCCAGTTTTATTGCGATGATAGATTTTTCAATCTCTTTTTTTTTAATTTTCAATATCTATACTATATGTAATTTGTAAATAGGCACATTTAATGGTATTACTAATCAACTAAATTGTTTTCATCAAAGACTGTGAGCTTGTTTATCATGTTACATCTCTAAATTTTTCAGTTTTCTTTATTTTTTTATGTTTTATTTATTATATTTTTGAAATAGTTAAATTCCCGTAAATGGAATTTAAATCTTTCCTTAAACAAATAAGTTAGTATTCAAAAAACATTTTTTTTAATCACCCGTTTTTGGACCCTTCATCAAAAAGCTTCTAAATATTTTTCACTAATTAAATAATTGTTAATCGTTTAAATCGTTGAATAAATTGATTTTTTTTTGGGGGGGGATTGTTTGGGCAAAGATAATTTACAATACAAATTTTAACTTTAGAATAATATAAACATTAAAGTGGCGCACGGAGAACTGTGTACAAATGAAAGGACTAACAATTCTGTGTTAAAAAAAAAACATATTAAATGATGATAATTAAATCCACTTACTAACAATTTTATATATTTAGCCCTAGCGCTTTCAGAATTTAATTATTCCATCATCAGGAACTCAAAAATAAAACTTGTAAAATATTTTAAAAATAAAACTTGCGTAAAATGTTATTTAATATTATAACAGTGGAGACGTTTACAATGACAGGACGTAAGTCGACATAATTTTAAACATATGACGACCACCGTTATAATATTAAATAACATTTAACATTTTTTAGTTTTGAGTTTCTGATGATGGAATAGTTAAATTCAGAAAGCGCTAGGACTAAATATATAAATTGTTGGTAAGTGTATTTAATTATTTATCATTATATAACCATACCAATGGGCCATACTTGATAAAATTACTACAAATTAAATCTCTATAAAAAAAATATTTTCCTTAATTTTAATTTTAGAAATTATATTTTTGTTTTAAAAGAAAACAGAAATAATAAAAATAAATCTTATGGATGTTATTAAAATTAAAATACATATATAAATATTTAATTTAAGATTTATTTATGAAAATAATAATTTCATTGTTAATATTTATAAAATGACTAACTCGTTTAAAACAAAAAAAAAGGTAATATTTATGTATAGTCTGTCAAAATCACCCCGGCTTTAGGGAATGTTTTAAAAAAAAATTAAAGAAAAATGAGTCGTATTTTCATCGTCAGCTGGTCATTATAATATATAGAACATAGTCTATGAGGGATGAAACAGGTGTAAACGGAACCAATTTCACCCCTATGAATAGGGTGATTATTTATGGCAGAATAGAGGGTTGTTTTTAACGTATTCATTACTATATTTTGCTCTTAGTAAATCGTTAGTTAGTTATGAGTTTTAGGCCTGCTACAAAGTCGGTTTACATTTACCAAAACAACTTCCTTTTATGCTCATGTTTTTGAGTAGGCTACCCCATATAATATTGGGAAACCACTTCCGCACAGGAAATAAGCGTTAAAAATTATATTATCTAATCATTTATTGTGTTACATTAGATGTAGACAACTTATTTATTTTTATTATGTGGAGGGAATATTTAATAATTTTAAAAAAAGTATCAATCAATTTCTGATAATAAATACATAAATCCAATTTCAAATTTATTTATATTTTTATAGAACAACAGATATTGTAGGATTTATTAAATATTGTGACAATAAATGATTAACCGAGAATCGGAAGACAAAGAGGAGAATAAAAACAGAAATATATTATAATAATAATGTTATATTTGAAGTAACTAAAGAAAAAAAAAAAAAAACGAAACCAAAGTTGTAAATGTTAATCAATTTTTTTTTTATTTTTTATCCAATTGTATTAGAAAATTATAACTTAACCTATTGAGGTTTTTTTAGTAACTGTCTATGATTAGATATAGAATTTTCAAATTAAAAATCCATCAAAATACGTTAACAAAAATACCAGATATGACTGTACATACAATTATATCTATACAAATTATACAATATTTTTATACAATAAATGATACTGTTATAGATTTTTATTCCTATGTTTATATTATGAGGGAGTATTTCGGTTATCTTGAATTATGAACAACATCTTTCTTGAATTAATATTGACTACATTAAAATGAATAATAAATTAACTTAAAATTATGTTTACTTCAGTTATTTGAATGGAAAAAGATTATTATTTTTTTTTAAACATAACCTAACTTTTTGTTAGGGAAACATATACGTACTTTCTTTGCCTAAGGCAATTAAATAGCTCAACCCACCTTGTTTGTTTATTGAAAAATGTAATACACGAATTAAAATAAAATTTATGACTTGAATAAAACACCCTATAATGTATTTTTGTAGATCCTATTTTTAAAAAGATTTTATTTTGTTATCCAGTGATATATTATTTTTTTTAAACATAATGAGTTGTGATAAAGAAATGTATAAAAAAATAAAAGTATATTAAATTAATTAATTGGCCTTGAAGTTATAAAAATAATTTGCCAATTCTGCGCAAGAAGATCGACTTTTCGTTAAATTTAATTTGATGTTAATCTTTTTTTTTAATCCGTTTTAATATTGCTAACAGCAATATATCTCAGACGACAATGTTCCAGCTTGCAGCATCATAAAGAACCACACTTCTAACTAGCATCGCTAAAATTTGTTCGTCCTTGAGAGTAACTCAATAACCATTCAACGAATTTTCATAAAATTTTCTCGTGCACAACCTCAGATATACTATTACATCCAGATCTCCATAGGGGAAGACACCCGCCTTATGACGATCCCGGCAGCCACACCATCCTCTCCGTTGCTAGTCCTGAAGAGCTTTACTGGAGGTTATCTTTTAGACATTCTAAACTTGATAACACAACACTGTTATTAGTTTGGCTTCTTCCAGAATACTACCGATGCAAATGTCTCGGCAAACATTTCCATCAATGTAACTACATAATTTAGCAACTTAACTATCGCCTTTATACGACCTTTTCCAATCACGACCATCTACCATAACTTACAATTGTCAACTATCAGATAAACCGATTCTTTGAAGCGTGATCCTCCCCGCCACGCTGTAACACGGATGTTTCACACAAAAACTCTTCCTATGTCTACCTTCAATTAGACTATACACTGATATCATTAAGCGATTGAATCTTTAAAGACCAAGAATACTATCGATTCTCATACCAAAAGAAGTAAATGTTGTGTTCAACAACGACAAATTTGTCTTAAATTCACTTTACTCAAAATTCTCTTCATTTACTTAAAAATCAAGAAACAGATTCACAAATCTAATAAACCTCTAATGAAAACGTACCCTATCTCTATCTGCTCTTGTCAGCTTTCAGAAGCGAGGTCAATGACTACATCCTTCCATACCACAGCCCTATCACAGAGTTTTCCACCACATTCATCTCATCCTAACAGGAATATCTAAGCTAAACCATGCCAAAACGCCTATCTTGGTCCCCCACGCGGGCCCTAGCCATTCGGGTTGCTATTCTATCATTACTAAATCTATCTAGCATCAGACTCCCCTAAATCATTCTTCACAGGCTAAGAATCTAAGGATGCCAGCAACTATGTTCTATTCCTTTCCGTTTCCAAATTAGCATGTAATTCTAAACCATAATTGATACCTGCAAGCTTTCCACCGACTTGACTTTGGTGTACTTGTGGCAGACATACGTATAAGACATGGCACACTTCAATTCCCTTCCGCATATCTAAATTTCAATGAAATTGAGTAGTGTGGAGAATTTAGTAGTTTTGGAAAATTTCGAGCCACGAAATTTTACACATTAGGTCTCTGTGTATATATATATATATATATCCAAATTTAATGATATTTTATAATCCTCAAAATGTAAAACAAAAATCATTTTCATCCCTCCCCAACACTTGCACCATGCGATCGAAAGTAATCCCATTTTTTTTTTCAAAAAGTCGATAAAAATAATCAAAGATTTTAATTGGTTTTTGAAGTACAAATACTTAACGTACTCTTATTTAATATTGATTAGCAGGTTATTTGTATATGGCTGAATTAGAAGGGCAATAATTATTATCTGAGAGCATTTCAAGCCTCATTAATCACGTTATTTATTTTCGTTACAGTTTCGATTATTTTTGCCTTAATAACTGAGATCATATGTTAAAGGTCTAGTAATTATTTGAATAATTCTTATACAAAGAGTTTGATATATTTTTAATTTTTTCTGGTTTGAAAAATCTTTTTTATTATTAATGTATAAAAATATGGATGATTTTAAATTTTTGTCTCATACTTTTATGAAAAGAATTGTTGAGGAAGTAAATTTCATTTAAGATTCTGAACATCTTTATTAGAAAGGAATTTAAATTATAGGTTATTTATTAAATAATATCACTAATATTAATGAATAAAACCATCCGAACGTTTTTAAAAACGATTCTTAAATCCTTTATTGACAAAGAATGATCTCTATTGACAAAGATATTAAACAAATAAGTTTATAACAGTTTTTTCTGATGAATTAATTCATCACAAAAACTTGTGAAGCTTGTACATTGAAATATGAAAAAGAAATTTTTGTAGCGTTTGAAAAATATTTTGCCTGAACAAGATTCGAACCCTGGACCTCCGGATTAAAGGCCAAGACACTACCACTCTGTCATGGAGATCCGTTTGCGATTAATATTTGTTTTTATGATGATAAATTAATTAATTATATATATAATAATAATAACAATAATACAATATGGGGAAGGGTTAGGCTGCAATACGTATAATTTAACTTTTTGCTGTAATCTATTTTCGAAAATTTCAATTAATTTCGTAATAGATTTAATTTAAAAAATTCTATCTATATGTTTGAATCGAATTTCAAGTATTCTTATTTAAAGATCACGTTTACCTTTTATTGTACGTCAAATTTAAAATATTGTGTTTTGAGACATCTACTTTTTGTGTTTTACAATAATTTTCAAAAATGTGACAAAATATGAAGTTCTGAGATCAGTTTTTATTTAATTTTTTCAGTTCCAAAAAAAAAAAAAAAAATTAAATTTATCAATTAATTTAAATTCTAAGAATTTCTGAATTCACAATTTTTTACTCTTAAAACAGAAATCAGGAAAGTTTTTTTTGAAAGCTTGAAGCAGTTTTGGGTCCATGTTTTTATGAACTTATTTTTCTATTTTCACAGTTTCTTGAAATTGCATCATAAGTTTGAAGATTGTGTATAGGGATATGGAAATGGAATTTTGTAGCATATCAAAAAAAAAATAACGTTAAAATTTTTTTTCTTAAGGAATCGAGCTTTATTTTGTAACATATTACAGTAAATTAGTTATTGTAAGTAATGACAAGTGTATATTTTTTGTTGTGATGAGAAATAATTACGGAACGTAAATTTAACAAGCTTTTACGGTTAATAAGGATTATGATAAACATTACGTCAGTTAAATATACGTCACTAGGATATACTAGCTACACGTCCATTAGTAGTACAAAGTGTGCTTATTACTGTTCTAAGCAATATTTACTATAAAAGACAGTTTAAACATTACTTGCCTGATATTATTGTTTTATTTTGTAATTATTAACAATTTCAATTGTTACTATTATTATTATTCTAATAAGCAGAAAAGATTGAAATATAAATCATTAAGCATATATAAAAATTTTTAACTATATAATTATATAGGTAATATATATGCTTAATTATATAAGCACCATGCAATATATATATATATATTATTAATAACATGGTAATATATTGAGTATTAATCATCTGAAAACTAGTCTTAAGGATTTTTTTTTTTTTTAGACTACTATCTATTCATCTAGATTCATAAGTTAACGATTTTTTTTTAAAGATAGATTTACTAAACTCAGATCGAAATTACTAAGTAGAAATATGATTTTTAGAAAACTTTATCGTATGATAAATGTATTACTGACCGGAATTCTTGGAAATCTGGGACTTAATAAAAATCTAAAAAGGTATTATTACAGTAAGGAGATCTGATACTTTTCACTTAGTACATAATAAAAAATAACTGAAATTGAAAATTGTTTACTAACGTAGACTGAATTTGAATTTTATATCAAATTTATAAACCAAATTTTATTTGAAAAATTAGTATAGGCCTTAAAAAAATTTAAATCTCTATGAAATAACTTAAAGGTTTAAAATTTGTAGAAAAAACAGGCTACGTATAATTACATCATTTTAACAATAATTTTTTTTTTTGCGAGTGAAAAATATTAACCCTGGCCATGATTAGAACTCAAAACCTTCCGGATGAAAGACAGATTCGAACTGTTTTCGCAAACGTTATTTAAAATGCTTTCATTTCTTTTTCAAAATTGAATAATATTGAATTTATAGCAAAACTAGCGGTTACTCCCAGCTTCACACGTGCAATTGAAGTGTGTAGCTTGAGCTCTTTGATCGTCAGTTTCGGCAGCTCTGGGTGCTGCTTGAGGTTTTATCTTGCAGGTTGTTTATAGCCTAACACTGAATGAAGGATATAAATAATAAATTGGAAAACCGTTAGGAAGGACATAGCAAATGAAAGGTGGCTTATACTTACAATGGAGTAAAAAACATAAAAGTAGTACACAACTTTTCAACTTTTACTGTCAATAACTTCGAAATTAAGAAAGCTATCACAGCAGGACGATCGAACTGCAGCTCATTGCAAATGTTATGGGATTTCAGAAAATTATATTCACTTTTTTTTCGATTTCTTTAAGTTTTTCGAGGTATTGCTGAAAAACCGCAAAGCTATGCGTTAAAAGTTTGCTTAAAAGGGTGGAAAAATGGCTGGTAGTAGTTTTTTAAAATTAAATGTGGATAACGGTTTTTCTTTTAGCATATGATATATGTATTAGTGACCAGAATTCAAATCTGGGACCTAATGAAAATTTAAAAAGCTCCTATTACACCCGAGGGATCCGATATTTTTCATTTAGTACATTTATACAGAATGATTGAAATCGAAAGTTTTTTTACTAACATAGACATCACTGAACTTTCTATCAAATTTATAAACCAAATTTTATTTGCAAAATTAGTAATTGTTAGGAACTGTTAGTGTGCAAAATTTCATATATATATATATATATATAGAGAGAGAGAGAGAGAGAGAGAGAGAGTGTGTGTGTGTGAGAAAGGGAGATGTAATTCTATATTTATGTTTAATGCAGTTCATATTGATATTTAGTTGAAATTTACTAAAGTTTTGCTCTTGTAAATCCGATTTAAATATTATTTTGATAAAAAATTAAAAATAATTTTTTTTTTTTTTTAAATCGATTACTTTTCCTATCTAGTTTGTGAATTTTGTTTCTAATTAGAGCTAAACTTTTGTTTAAGTTTAATATTATTTATTAAACTAAACGATATTTATTTCAATTTTATAAAAATTAAATTCTCTATAAAGGTAATTAGAAATTTTTATTTTTTTATTGATAAAATAAGAAAGTTATTTTATTCCTAACCTAAAAAAGTGTATTTTCTGGCAAAACCTTTTCGTGTTTTACTCTGTTTTTCATAAAATCTAAGTGAAATAAAGCTTCGATACCACTTTTACTCAATTTCTTTATAAAAAACGATAAGAAAGCATAAAATTTATCATTCCATTTGAACCCCAAAACTTTTAGTACGGTGTAATTTCACAGAAGGAACAGAAAGCAGAGCTAAATGTTTCGCAAGTCGAAACTTGCTAACAAACCGTTTTCTGACCTATGTTTGAACTTTCTTTTTCTTATTTTTGCTATATACATAAGAATCTTCCGAGACATTGTTGTGCAAGTTGGAATCATTGTGTAAACATATAAAACAAACGCACGCGCGCACATACATACGTTAAATTATAATGGCGTTGATTTTTAATAGGTAAAGATATTAATTAATAATTTTGTAAATTAATATAAATGATTTAGTGAATAATTTATGCATTTAATTAATTATAATGTTATTTCATTAAATATAGCATCAAAAGAAAATTGAATTGATAAATAAAAAAAAAGTTATAATGAATATTAAACGAAAACAAAATTTAAATTAGAATTAATTTTATGAAAATTGATAGCCTAATAATAAATAATAGAGAAAAAAAAACAACTTATAATCAAATACGAGCATATATTAAAATTCATTTTTAATTCCTTAATAAATATTCATTTACAACAGGTAAGACAAGTCCGATCATTTCGCCAGTTGGACTTCAACCAGTATTAAAAAAAAAAGACCCTTTTTTTTACACTCCTCTCCCATATCTTCTCCTTTCTTCCTCCCACTCGATTACATGAGCATCAGTTGTTTGGCAATTTCCTAACCTTATGTATATGAAACAAATTTCACTACATCGGCCGTTGTACATTATAATCAGAAAACAATTACGCCAAGAATGTCAGGCTAATAAAATAAACAAGCCTCCTGTTATTAGAAATAACTGTAAAAATTAATAACTTTTCGTTAGCCTATTGCCGTGTTCTTAAAATAATATATTAATGAATCGTGTATATTTATGTATGTTTTTATATATGTAAAGGTGCGCACACACGCGTGTGAATGTATATAGGTGAGTGTTATAATAACACCATGAAAATAAAAATGAATGAAGAGTTAACGGTATCGAATAGTGTAAAAATAAGAATTAGAACAACTATCGACCTATATCGATAGTTCAGATCGATTTTTCGGTGAGAAGACCGAAACTAATTCAATATAACACGGGAATTCTTATCTGGGTGTTCTCAGGCTCTAAATAAAATGGAAAATTGAGCAAGTAAATACGATTTTTTTTTTTTATGTCACTGAGTATGAGAAAAAATAACATATTCTTTCGATTTTATAAAAAAGAAAGACGATTTTCATTACTTGGAAAATTGTTCTGTAAACAAATGATTTTAACAAAAAGAAAAATTTATTTGTTTAAAAAAAGTAATGATTAGAACGGTTCAACTGTTTTATAATTTTCAGAAACAAATTATAAATAAATACGTTAAAAAAATAAATTTCTTATCTTATAACTATGATATGAAATTTTATTTATTTTCTCTCACTGTCAGGTATTTGACAAGAATATAATCAGTATTTTAATAATATAATAATAAAAAAAAAAAATCGATGCAAAACCTATTAAAACTTTTCCAACGAATATTCTTCTTATTATTATTATTATTATTACTTTCCTTTAAATTATTAATTCATCTGATAATATTAACTCTTAACTCCTACTTACGCTACATAAGCTAATATAATTTATTTATGTAGTACTTTGGCAATTTTCTGGGATATTTTAATTTTGATCAATTATTAAAAATGTTACTTTTTCCGTCATTTTGGCTTCTTACACTTGATTAAAAAAAATTAATATGATGCATTAATTATGAATGCATTTTAGTAAACCATACCATTATTGCATTTGAACTTGATAGCTTAAAACATTATTGCGTAAATTATTATTAACATATCTTAATTTTGGCACCCACTTTGAAGTTTACCCGATGGCGGACATTCGTGTATTTTTTAAATCCTCACATCAATGTTTAATTCGAACCCGAAATCAAAATTAAAATCCGAAAGGAAAAGAGCTGTTAACGTACACGTAAACATTTTGAATTCATTAACAAACTGTTTGTTTATTGAAAATAATAATGTTAATATTATAATTTAAAAAAAATAAAAAATAACACATTTATAATTATACTATAAAATTTTCTATATGATTCCCACAAGAAAATTTATAACACAACTTGAATTTATTATTTTTGTACTTTTTACCAAAATTAGTTTACTATTATTTTTAGATAAAACAACTTGATAGAAAATCTCTTTTAAAATATTATTTTGGATAAGAAAGATTTAAAATTACATAGGAAAATATTTAGACATATATTTATCAAGATTATTACGCTATTGATAAAAGAGTATATTACAAATTAAGATTTTTTTGTTGTATTTTTAAGGTTAGTTTTCTATACTCATTTTTCTGATTTTATATATGATTACAAAAAATAATTTAAACATCAGAAAAACATTTCTGAAAGTATATGTTTGGACGATCGGAGTACCTGAGAAGAAAAGATTTTGAAATGTAGTGTTACAAGAGAATTTTAAAAATCAGGCGGGTGGATAAAGTTACAAATGAAGAGGTTTTGCGGCAAATCGATTAAAAAAGAAACATTTGGAAAAATATAGTTAAAAGAAGAAACAGACTTATAGGACACATATTAAGGCATCCTGGAATAGTCGCTTTGAT
>JAAAKQ030285914.1:0-10383 GCA_010016005.3 Zanna intricata | reverse complement strand
AGGGGAATCACGCCGGGAGCAGCGGGCTGTTGCAGGCCCGGCCTCCCGAATTCAGCCCCAGTATTTCTCCAAACTTCTAAAGGAATGAAATGCAAATACCAAATCCATCCGTAAACCACAACAGTAATCCAAATCGCCAGTTAAAAACAATGATCCGCCTGATACTGGGAATACACAGTAGCCCAAGCTCTGCAAATTGTAGGGAGGAAATGTAAACTCCCGCCACCCTTGCGTTCCGTTCCATTTCAACGGTTCTGTCAGCGTCACGGTATTGTATCGTGGAGAATAAGTAGCGAGGCCGCAGCAGCTCCAGCCGGTGTGTCAGAAAAATGGCTGGAAACTATTTGCCCAAAATTAAAGAGGCTTATTCGGACGGAAAATCTACAGTGGTGATGAATCCGCTATTTTTTTTTTTTTTTAACTGACGCCAGAAAGAACACTTCGGTCTAAAGGCGAAAAGTATTCGGGAGGGAAGATTATCAAAAGAAAGAGTAATAGTACTGATTGTTATAAGTATGATTGGAACTGACGAAAGAAAAACTTCTGATTATAGGTAAAAGTGCTAAACCCCGATGTTTTAAAAATTTGAAATCGCCTCCTGTTATGTACTAAAATAACAAGAAAGCTTGGATGACAATTACGTCTTGGTTACGAAAATGGAACCGTGAATTAAAGATTGAAAATGTCAAACTACTCCTGCTCATTTACCACTGTCCGGTACGTCCACACAATGAAAATCTTTCGTGTATAAAGTTAGTTTCTTACCATCGAAAAGACAGCATTCTTACAGCCCTTAGATCAAGGCGTGATCAAGTCGGTAAAAGTAAAACCATCAAATTTTACAAGTGATACAGGGTTTAGGTCAAAAAAAGGAAACAAAAATATTTATTCTGGATGCTATAATTATGTTACAAAGATCGTGGAATGAGGTTTCTCTCTGTACTGTACTGTGACTGTAAAAAATTACTTTCAACATGCAGGATTTTAACACATTCTGGCGAAGTTACTGACGTCGCATATGAAGAAGAATCTTTATCGGAATGGGGCACTAGTCTCCAAACCAATCGTTGTCAAATGCATTGTTTGTAGGTTATCAAGGTATTAACAAAGATTCAGAAATGCATAAAACTGTAACAGATGATGATGATGTAGTGGCTTCAGTACTGGCAGAAATAGAGGAGACGTAGATAATGACGATGAAGACATCAACCTGCCAAATCTTCCAGAAGTTTTAGCGGCAATGAAAACCTTTGCCGGTTTCTCAGTTTTACAGAAGTTATTAATGAAGCAACCAAGAGTATTTGTTTTCATTTAGAAAAGAACTTTCAAAAGCTGTATTACAACACGAAATTTTTCGAAACGAATCAAAATAATCGACTTTTTTTCTGAAAAATTCATTTTTACAATTTTTTTTTATCTTCTTTTATTCTACCGTATTTGTATTTATTATTGAATATTTTTGGTTTTTTATATTATTCTACTACAGAAATAAATTACTATTATTATTATTATTATTATTTTTAATGATTATTATTTTACCGTATTACAATGCCCGCGTAGATATCATTTTTTTTTTTTTTTTTATTGTTTAACCTCCGGAACCACAATTAAGTATATCTTCAGAGGGATGAGATGAATGAATTGTAGCGTGTGTGAAAAATGTCATCCCTGACCGGGATTCGAACCCGGGACCTCCGGTGAAAAGCCGAGACGCCACCACTCGGCCACGGAGGCCGGCAGATATCATATTAAAGTAGTACCATTAAGCTATTTAAACATCGGTTATAATGACTATCGATTATAATGACCTAAAATCGTCGGTTTGTTCTAGATCACTGTAAACGATATCTATTGTATATGCAATATATTTATTTACTTTACCCTCTTGGTTAAGATTAGTAATGTGTTTAAGTTTACTAATGTGTTAAGATTAGTAATGTGTTATTGTATATTTGCTTGTATCGATTCAGAACGGGTGATATCAATATTCAAGAAGAAGCATATCACCAAATTCTTTCCTATAGGTGTTATATGTCCATACAAAATAATAAATATAGGATATTACAGGCGGCAAGTATATATCTGCCAAACTTTAAAACTTAATTTGTTTTTAAAAGATGTCTTTTTTTTTCTAAACGTTGTGTAATTCACCAGTGTGGAATTACATGTTTATTGATTCACTTACAATAAAGCCCGCTCGCACGAAAAAATATTACGTGCTCTAGAAGACTGTTGTTAGCAATTTTTTTCATTAAAATACAGAATAATGTTCAGGATTATATTTCTTCTAAGGAAAGAGTCGGGGACTCCCTTTCGCGTGTCTTTACATTTCTGTTTTGTTTTAAAGTTTTATTTATGAATTTTTTATTGGGATTTTTGTTGTTTCTTAGCACGCATCATTTATGTTAAAAATCCATTTACGTTCAGACACACACGTAGTAAGATTTTATTATATTCAGTATTCAAAAAGTGATGCAACCTTATGGAAAAATAAGATACAATAGTTGTTAAAAATGGCCTCCATTATGCGATTCACATAACTGAATACAATGTTGCATGTTCTTAAACACATGTGGCAACGTTTGTTGAGAAATTACAGCTACACATCGTTCAGTTTCACTTCAATTTCGGAAATGGTGTGAGGATGAGTTTTGTAAGCAGCACCTTTAAGGTATCCCAACAAGAAAAAGTCAGAAGGGGATAAATCAAGAG
The DNA here is from genome assembly GCA_010016005.3 of Zanna intricata. Lineage (NCBI taxonomy): Eukaryota > Metazoa > Arthropoda > Insecta > Hemiptera > Fulgoridae > Zanna > Zanna intricata. The sequence continues at coordinate 7,671 of JAAAKQ030285914.1, read as the reverse complement.
ACCGAGGGAGCCACAACCCCTTCGAAATCACTTATCCATAAAAATACTTATCCAAGAAAGTCATAGTGTTGTGGCTGTGAGCCATAGCATTGTTCTGCTGAAACTGCGTGTACGTTACCCGATCTGTAGTGTTTACAAATTGTGGCACCATCTGTATGTAGCGCTCGCTGTTCACTATACCATGAAAGAATGTCATGAAGATTCACCTACGTGATATTGCATACCAAACTCACCCCCATATCCCCCACTTTATGTATGGGTGGCATACCCCCACTTTTTTTTCATGTAGCTGATATGGATTTTCCGTACACCAAACGGCGTGAAGTTTGTACATACACTTATCTATCAAAGTGGAATCAAAGTGCCTCGTCAGACCAAAACCAGTCATCGAGTTCTTGCGCATCTGGCGTTATAACATGAACCACTGATAGAAAGCTAGTTGTTTTCCAGTGTTTACAGATAACAACTCGTGAACAACATGAATTCTGTACAATTGCATGTTTTAAAACTAGCACACTGCCTTGTGAGCACTACCGAGAGAGAGATCAGACTGGCTAAATAGCACAGACTTCTTGGGACTAATAGAATTTGCTGCTTGCACGTCGATCAACTTTTCTGGTGTTAGAACTTTCGGTCGACCATTTTTGACTCCATCTACCACAATTCCCTGGCCTTGGAATTAGTCGAACAGCCGCTTGATGGAGGACTTGTTTGTTGCATCCCACCATACTTTTCTGTGACGGCATTCTGGATCTGTCATAACTGGCATATCTAATGTATTAAGAGACAGTAAATATTTTCTGCTGCATTTTTCCCATTTAACCTATTTTTCATCAATTAAACGTACAACAAAAGAAACATTCTTCCATAAGGTTTCGTCACTTTTTTAACACTCTAAAGTTGTTGGTAAATTTTTTTTTTTAAATTGGAAAGTAATTTATCTTGTTCTGCTTTATTTTAAATCATTAAATTTTCGTATCTTGGCAGTAATATTCAGGAAAACTATTAAAGCATAAGTAAGGCAGTTCTGAAAAGAAGTTATGACTAAAAAATTTTTTTAAAATAAAGTATTTTTATGAGATAGTTCTAAAAAAAACTTTTTTTTATGTTTAAAAAATTATGCAACAAAAAAAAGATGAAGTAAAATTCTGTAAAAAATGATTATTTTTTACGTAATGTATGTAGAAAAAAAATCGTTTTTCTGTATCGGTTGTGAAGAAACAAACTTATTTACCAACTTCTGAGTTAACAATGCCCCAGGGCTAAAACAGGTAAACCTCGGATGAATTGGTAAAAATTTATTGATATAGGAAGAAGCATGGAATTTACTAAGGACATTTTAATTTTACAAGTAGGAATAGTAAAGCGTCACCATCCATCAGCTATCACCAATTGAATATGTTTTTACGAAACTGTCCTATAAACAATTGAATTTAACGTTTTAATATAAAAAAAAAGTAGTATAAAATAAAATAAGTCATGAGATTATTAAAAAAAAAAATAATATATCAAAATTTGATATCCTCAACGGTTCAATTAATTATAGATACAGAAATCTACCTAACGGAAAACCAGAAAAGGAACAATACAAAAATCATTACAATTTGCCCGATTAACTACAGAATTAGCCATGCTTTTATAAAAATCTTAGCCTTTTATATCGTAAGATTACGCAAACAAATAAATACAAAAATAGCAAATATAAATATTATTTGATACATATGTTTAAAGAAAATTTAATATTAAACTCAGTTTCTTATTAGACAGTTTTTTTAAATAGCATTTTATCACCATTTTGTAATACTATTTCTTTTTTAAAAAAATGCATTTATAAAACTTTTTAATCTACTTAACTGTTTCATAAGTGAACAGACAAAAATGTTAAAATTTAATGAAATGAATCATTATTTAATTAATTGATAATGAAATAAATAAGATTAATTTATCTAAGCAAACAGTAGTAATACTACGTCTGATTTAACTATATATATAAAATTAATCATTGCTTAATTTGTTAATTATTAACTAAGTGAAACTAGTTTATTTAAGTAAGTAGTTTCTGATCGATTAATAATGAATTAGTAACTACATGTATTAGTAATTGACGAAACGCTTTCTGGAACTTCAATTTATTTAACTTGTCTTATACAGAAATAATGTAAATAAATATACAGAATTTAATTAAAATCTGATATTTAATTATTATTTTACTTAATTTAAGTAAATACTTTTGTAATTACTTTAAGTAATCGGTTACAAATTTTGAACTTTACCCGAACTGGTATTGAACTAATAATGTTGAATTTGCCGATTAAATAAATCTCATTAAGATACAGTAATTTAAAATAAAAGTACAGCTTATGTGAACCATGCAAAATCATGGAATTTACTTGACAGTTTCTATTCCGGACCAGTCAGTACAATCAAGCACAAAGTTGTTTCCTTTTACTCAATAAATAGGTTTCAAACAGTGGTATAATATTTCTGTCCTAAGTTTTTCTGAATGGTAAATAAATGCATTTCATTTTTTTTTTTAATCCAGTTATTGGTTATTTCTTACCCTTTGTTAAGTAAACAAATCGATAAGTATATGATTGATACATACAAGAACGTAACATAAAAACGTTCTCAACGCATAGTTCTCGTCACGTTCTCAACGCATAAAACTAACATAAAAACGTAATGTATCGTATAATATTTGATACATACAAGAACGTAAGTGTTATTAAACAAAAACTTGTATTTTAAACTTTATACCTTACCGAAGGATTGGAGTAAAAAAAAACTGATTTTTATAGCATATTAAACTTTGTTTTTTCTGGATTAATTTTAAACCTTTCCATTTTCTTTAAAAAAAATGTTGTATTACGGAATGTTATACATAAATTTATCTCATTATCTTCGCCTTTAATAACGAATTTTCCGTAATTGAGTTAATAGATTATATAAACGCATTAGCATAACAGTTTTACCAAATAATAAATTTATTTTACCAAATAATAATTAATTTTATACTTTATTAGTGTAGAATTCCTGACAAAATATTTATTCATCAGTAGTATATTTAAAATATTTTCGCTTTTGAAACTATAAAAAATATTAAATGACCAGCATTTAATTCTCTCTTTATCTGTTTAGCCTCCGGAAGTACCTTAAGGTATTAATTACTTCAGAGGATGAATGAGGATGATGTGTATGAGTGTGAATGAAGTGTAGTCTTGTACTATCTCAGGTCGACCACTCCTGAGAAGTGTGGTTAATTGAAACCCAACGACCAAAGAACACCGATATCCACGATCTAATATTCAAATCCGTATAAAAATTAAAAAAACAGTAGTCCGTAAAAAAAAAACAGTGCGGGCGCTATACTACCTGCAGAAAGTAGGGGAAGCTTTTGTACCCATTTCCTCCATGCTCAACGCGCCAGCACTCTCGTTTTTAAAGGAAAAAAATGTTTATTTCTAACGATTAATGAGATCGAATTTCATCCTTAAAAACTGCAAACTTGCGCAAAAACTTTACACCAAAGACAAGGAAGTTGCTTTCTGTTCCCGCCAAGGGCGATTTGCTATGAAAAAGTCTGACGTCCTGAAAAATTTGTTAATGAGTGATGAAGTCATTTTCATCTTTCGTGCTTTGTAAATTAACATAATATACGATACCATACGCCACCTGCGAATCCTAAAGAATAACGTGAACTTTTGAACTATCCTGAAATGATAATTTGGTGAGGGATCGGTGTTTTGGGGATTGTAAGCCCACTTTTCTTTGTAAACGACAAAAAATAAACAGTTATTGTTAATTCAAAATGTTATGTGACTATGTGGGAAGGTTTTGGTAACTTTCAGTTACGATAGCTTGTCATCGGCCCCAAAACCGGATGAAGCAACAACCGTGCCGCACGAAACAGTACGAACAGGTTGTTCGTAAAATGTTCGAATTGTTTTATCTCGTTGGGTGATATTGCTTGACCTATTCGGTCGACCGATCTTAGTGTACCAGAGTTTTACCGTGGGAGTTTTGAAAGATCATGTATTTCGAAGGCATATCATGATTGCTCAAGGACTTAAACAAGTTGTCGAGGTTACAGCTACTGCAGTAGACATACGAAAGCGCTTGTACGACAACTTCCAGACACGATTCTAATAATGCATTCATGTAAACTGAGGCCATCTACCTGATGTGATTTTCAAAGAAAAAGTTTATAATTTTCAAGTAATAAATAGCATACTTGAACGTTGTAGAGAGAGGTTTCGCTTATTTCATCCTGAAATAGGGAAAAATGTTTTCCTGTTAGATTTAATCGGTGCATTTTGAATTGTGTCAGACAGCTCCACGCCAACCTGTAGTTTACTACGATATTTATACACAATTACGAAAATTCTACCTAGGAATTCTTTTGTTAGCCAAACCATAATTCTTCGTTTTACACTATCTGTCCAGTATTATGACTCTCTCTTTATCTGTTTAGCCTCTGGAATTACCGTAAGTATTACCTCTGAGGATGATGTGAAGTGTAGTCTTGTACAATCTCAGGTCGACCACCCCTGAGAAGTGTGGTTAATTAAACCCAACCACCAAAGAACACCGATATCCACGATCTAATATTCAAATCCGTATAAAAATAACTACCTTTACTAGGATTTGAACCTTAGAACTCTCGACTTCGAAATCAGCTGATTTGCGAAGTCGCGTTAACCACTAGACCAGCCCGGTGAGCTCCCAGTATTATGATTGTGATACGTGTAAAGCACCTGAGGTACAAAATGTACTGGTCAAAATTCGTTTTTCTGAGAATAATTATTCTCAATATGCAGTTAATGCACATGATAAACAGATGTTGAAGAGATATTACTTAAAGGGATGAGTATTTTTATGGATTTTAAGAAATTTATGGAGAAGAGTCAGTTTGATGAATATTTCCGAAGTTCATCAGTACAGTATATTCGGCTTAGTAAGTAGGTATCTGGAAGCCATACATTTTTTTATTTATCTGGTGACAAATATTTATAATTTTTGTAGCAGCTCTACCATTTTCTGATTAGACTTTATCTCGGCTCAAGGTCATTACTGTTGAGATAAAGACATACGTGAGATAAGTGACATTTATCAGGGCTTTTTCATCACAAATTATTGTCACAATTGGTTGTTATAAATAGATAAAAATTTGTACCACTTCTATTGAATTTTCTCTCTTCATTTACAGTTTTTTATTACATATAGCATATATTTGCCATAATGAGTTTTCCCAAAGAGATATAACTGAAAAATTATAATATATGCGTCCAAACAAATATACAAATAATAATAACAATAATAAAAGTAATATTAACTGATCAGGTCGGTGAGTGTAATAAATAAGTATATAATAATAGAAAAACCAATAATTTCTGTATGAATTTAGTTATTTTTTATTAAAATTTACAGAGATATAGAGATATTCACTTTGGGAGGCAATAAACATTCTCTTACAACTGCAGACGACATACAGTAATACATAGATCCTTTTTCCTCCGCCCGTCTGTTATTGTTATCATCCTGTTTCCTTCTACTCAGTAGAAAGATTTATTACCTCTTATTGGCCGTAAAACATGTCTTTATTGCTTTTTAATTTAAAACGCATTAGTTGTTTCTATCCTACTATTACTATTTTTTTCTCTTCATTTTCTTTATGTCTTCTAAATAATAAATTTGTTAATAAATTACTTAAAATTAAATTTACAGAATTTACTAAAATTAACTTTTTTTTTGTAATATTTTTATGTTAAAAGCCAAGAAAGTTCAGATTTTAGAATAAACTCGCATCTAAATAAATGCTCGGATCTAAACAAAATTCTTCTCACATCTAAACAAATCTCACTTTTAAGTATAATTTATTCAGATTCAATATCCTCTCTTAATTATTTATCTTTACACAATTCTTCTCATTACCTTTATATCCAACTAGCATTCCCGTTGCAGCTTCGCCTGCATTTATGGTTATAGTTTTCCTCGTCGCGGTCATGGGATATTTAGCCGGTACTGGCTCGCTTCGTTTACCCTTCCCGTCTCTAGATGGCTCTGCCCATTGGACTTCGCTGAGTTCATTAAACTTATGCTGGTGAAAATAATAAAGATAAATAAAAATTAAAGCCTGTTAAATTTATAAAAAATATCAGTATAGTGTCATTTTTTCAGAGCAAAATTTTGATCAGTACAGGACCCAGATATATCTGAAGAATGCGGGTTTCAAATTAGTGTGCCTCCATCTTAGAAATATTACTTATAGCTAATTACTCATCTTTCGTCGGGTAAAAATGTATTTTTTTCCGAATCTTAACGTTTCCCGACAAACACCAGTAGGAGGTGACTGTCCTTTGTTTCTCTTTTTTTTTATGTTATGTTTATTAGTCAAGTAACCGGAGGTAATTTCAGTCAATTCCATAGACTTTCACTATCAGAGGCAACGGTTGAATTGGTTGCATCCCCTAAAAAACTGAAACTCAAAAAAACATGGAAATTATTAAGTATTTATCTGAAAAATATTTGCAAGCCGCAATCCAGTGAACATTTCATTTTGTATAGTAGGAAATGGGGAAAATGTGCATTCATTGTTCAATTTTTTTCACAACTTTCCTTGTTGAATTGCAAATAACTTACATATTGTTTTTTTTATATTTATATGAAAAGTACACTGACCAAAAATCAAGTTGGTATCTTCATTAATTATAGAGAAATTGAAAAAAAGTACCTGGTTTTTTTTTTTTTTAAATTAAAATCTATTTTAACTTTTAAAGTTGGAATTTCAAAAAATTTAGAAATTAACTTTTAGATTTTGTACTCACCAAATATCAAGTTGGTATTCTCATTGGTTACCAAGAAATTAAAAAAAAACAAAATGGTAAATTTCATTGTTACTCTCATTTTAACATTTTAAATTCGAAATTTCCAAAAAAATCCTTTCTTAGTGTGCATTTATACTATAAGAAGAACATATATACATTTTTCCATCAATTTATCTGTATTAGTTTTTGCTGATCAGTCAATCAATCAGTAAGTCCAGGACAAGTTGCTCTGTAGGTAAAGAAGATAATACAACTATTAACAATGTTTGTACTTTAAAATAAAATATAACTTCTCTCGAAACAAATATATGTGTAGGGAATTTCAACCCCACTGCATTAACAACACTAACCTCCTACCACTAAATGTTTTAAACAGCATAAATAATGAACCAACAATCTAACCTAAAATAAATTATCAACCCAAAATAGAATTACTATAACATGAATAAATAAATATATTTTTTTAAATCTTTGAATTAAAATATTATTAGAAACAGCCCCTCTTATAAGCAGGTAACCAGGATAGATAACTTATCTTTATAGAATCATTAAATATATTTTCTATTATAAAATTACCTCAAATACAACCAAAGTAAAATTACAAGTCATTTTATTATGTGCAGGAGCGAAATAAAACATATGGTTGTTTTAAATATTATAAGCATTAGTTTATTTGTGCTTAGTAAAGATAAAAATTTTTATATGGATCCCGGTGTTCTTTGGATACTGGTGTTACGGAAATACCGGATGTGGATACCGGTGGATATCGATATTCTTTGGTGGTTGGGTTTCAATTAACCACACTTCTCAGGAGTGGTTGACCTGAGATTGTACAAGACTACACTTC
>JAAAKQ030285859.1:0-10384 GCA_010016005.3 Zanna intricata | reverse complement strand
AACCTTAGAACTCTCGACTTCGAAATCAGCTGATTTGCGATGTCGCGTTAACCACTAGACCAACCCGGTGGGTTACAGTTTCAGTATCTAGATTTGCTTAATATTACCGTTACTTAAAAGGAAAATTAAGAACCATATGTTGCTCAATTTTCTTCAGAGATATGTAACTTTTAGCTATAAATTAATCGGATTAATTATCCTGTAAGACGGGTCCTAAAATATTTTTTTAGGATGAATGTTATTTAATATTAAAAAAAAAAAAACTTTTATCGATGCGTACTTTGCCATTTATGTACTCATAAATAATTAATTACATTTCGTTATCTGATTATTCACATAACAACAATTATGTAATGTCATTTATGTGACTATTAGGAATTATATTATTTGGAACCGAATAATGCTGGGTGATTTTTAAAAATGAGATTTTAACAAGATAATTAATTTATTATAATTACAAAGATACAAAACGATTATGTTTTGTAATAGGAGTAATACGTACTTTCTTGTAGGGGTAATACGTACAAAAATGATCGATGTTAACGTTAAATGAATTAAAACTAATAAACGTGAAGTTATAATTAAAAATAAATTAATAATTAACATAAGGAAAACCATAATGATTTTATGTAATTTACAAATTGTTATCACTTCCTAATCAATAATACTAAGTTTTCAGTGCCGTCTAAAATTTAAAATCCTTGTATCATTCAGATCATTAAAATTGTTCAAATTAACAATTTTAGAGCAATATAGAGAAGTTCTGGGCATGACTAAGTCACGTATTGAGTTGCGTATACGCGTTATTGCTTTATAGCATTGAATTATAAACATGATACAAATATAAATATATGTATTTATAAGTATATAAACAGTATATTCTTAAAATTATTTCTATACTTAGCTATTACTATACTCGGAGAAAACGTTTCTCGAGAGCCGGCTTTGTTTCCAATGACTCACAGGTGTTCCAAATGCCTCCTGTAATTCAATAAATATTTCACTCCTTTCTGTTTATTTTTATCCCCGGAACCAACGTAAGGCATTACTTCTTGAGAATGATATATACGACTGAAGTATAATTTCGTACAGTTACATGTTGACCATTTCGGAAATGTGTGATTGAGACCCAATCACCAAAGAACATCGGTATCCATGATCCGATGTTTCAGTTTCACCTGACTGTTTTAGTGGTGACGATTTCACCACTAGACCAGCCAAGTGAAACTGAATCAAAAGAAATTCTCATAAAGTCTAATTAATATAGGATACAATTTAACAAGTACTAAGACTTTTTTTTTAAACTTACAAATGTAACTTGTGTTGACTAATTAATAAAAATATTTTGTAAAAAAACGGTTGGAAGTTAATCCCGTCATAGAACTTCAGCCTGGTTTATTGAAAATGAGAATTCTTTGCTCATTCGTATATTTATAAATTATAGTTCAAAGCTAAAAAGCAAACTTAAGAATATTGTTCTAAAATTGTGTTATTAGAACATGTTTTCTGAATTCTTACATGATCAAATTTCTCCAGCTTCATATGAAAGAAGATTAAAGGATTTCACTTTCCTTTACTATCTGACATTAAGTTCATGTATGTAACTAATTATATTTCTAAATGGTTTGCTGGCAAACAAATCTCATTTCGATGTATGTAATCTTATAATTATAATTTACGATTGTAGTGTGTTATAATTAATTTTCTTTTAGTGTGTTAAAAAGTAATTTTTCTTTTTATAAGACTGCATTGTATTCTTCATGCACGTTTATTAATACTTTTTACGCGTTATATATCAGAGATTTATTCGTCCAATGTCATTATGTAAATACATTTCTGTCTTAACTTTCTCACAAATCTGCTTTAATGAAGAAAAAAATGTTGGATTCCAATACTGCGTTTAATTTTGACAAATTTTGATAAATTAATCAACATATTTCTTTTTCAAGCAGAAATCTAATTCTGACGGGGTCTATTTGTATTTGATAAATTTAACAACCAAAACACTATTTAAAATATTTAATACTTCTATCCAAATTTCATTTTTTTTATTAATTAAGCAAATAATACTAATCAGTTATTTTAAGATTTACCACAGTAACAGTATTTGATATAACGACTGCATATGCCACAGTATTTAATTATTTTATAGATTGTAAGATATTTTTGACATTATGTCTGAAACGATTTTTTTTTTAAGGAATTTATTGCAATACTAGGTCATCAGACAAGCAAAGATTTGCTGTAAGAGCCGTAACATAAATTAACTGCATTGCGTGGCTAAGAAAAATAAGCGTATTAAGAAAAAAAGAATATATATGTACATAATTATTATTTATATTTACGTATAACATTTTATAACTAGTAGGAAAAATCGTCTATTATTCTAAGCAGTATCTAAATAGGAACGTTTATTCTATTGTTATTAACTTATTTTAATCAATATTTTAATAGTCTAATATATATTTTTCAGAAATTTTATTATATAAGCCTATATATCTTTTGTAACATAAGTTTCAATTGATACTCGTATTAATTTTATGGACATTTTTTTTTCAGATACGTTAATATATACGAAAAGCACTTGGTTTAAAGTAAAATATACAATAATGAAGATTTTCATAAACAAGTGAAAAATGCTTACGTATTACGGGACGGCTGATATGTCATGGGAAATCACATTACGAAAATAATAATTATATTAAAAAAAGGTAATGAAAAAATTTAGTAATTAAGTATACTTATGTCATTTAATTTTAACATATTACTTATAACTGAGTTAGTCTTATTATGAGCATTTTTATTAAATAAAAAATGTTTGATTTAAAAAAAACGTTAAACATTATAAAATATTTGAATTAATTTTTGAAACTATTATTCTATTATAAGAAAATTCCTTTTAAATAAACCTGATAAAAAAGTATTATACAAGTTTCAAGAGAACTACTATCCAGCAATAATACTTTGATGAGGTATAAAAATTTAATAAATTTTACTGAAAAATAATTAATTTTTACTAAACAAAAAATATCGTAAGGTAATTTAATTTTGATCACTAATTTAAAATATGTACAAAATTTTCAGTTAATCTGTAGAGGTCAGAAATTGTTCGATGATAGATTTGAAAAGTGCAAGGAAAAAGTGCATTGGGGTTAGACTATTATTATTATTACTTGAGATTTGCTAAGAATGGAAAATTTTATAGAAGAAGTTATAATTAAAATAACAAGAGAATGATTTATTATTTATCGAAATACCAGTAAACTTCTAAATAGATGTTTCTTACTACATAAAACTTTCTTAACTCTTTTCTAAAACAGATTAATGTATTACATCAAATTTACTGGAAAGATATACAGCATGTAAGTTTGAAAGTAAAGTTAACAATGAATTGCATAAATAATTTACTTTAAAACGTTTAGGCTATCCTGTAAATAATACTTACTGTCCATACATCTCGTCCAGCAATTTTGTAATTAAAGAATCAGGACCGCGCCAAATCAATAAATAGATGAAATAAATAAATATAATTTAATTTTATAACTCTAAAATAAAAAATATTGTAATATATATATATATATATGTCTCGCGACTTCAGAAATAGATATTCTTAGTATTTTTAGAACTTGCCTTAATTTTATGTTCAATAATTTTTCTAAAATGTTTAATAGATTTATTAGTCGATCACTAAATATATAATTAAAAACAATACATTTAAAATTATTAAAATATCTGGGAATATAAACTGAACAGGTTTTTAATCTTTTAAGATAAAATAAGAAACTTATCAAAAAGAAAATTAGGACATTCCAAAAATTATTTCAGAAGTATAGAGTTTTCAAAAATAAAAATAGAGTAATAGGAGCCATTTAATCAATGTAATAAAAACATAAACTAAAAAAAATCAGATTGTGTTTACAGATTTAAAAATAAAAATAATATTGGTTTGACTTACATAAATTTTGCAATGTGAAACTTTAAACTCCACTAGAAAATACAAAGGAATATTGGAAATATTCGTTTTAAAAACTAAAAACGTTAGAAATGAATTAGCAATTAAAATTATGTCAGCACTTTTTCTTAGTAACAGTTTATTTTATGCATTAATTTTTCATTTGTATTTCACCTAACTTGAGTTACGCAATTTTTAAATTTAGGTAAAAAGAAAACTTATCTTTTTTCGAGCCTTTCGTTTTTGTAATTTAACTATGGATATTAATAGTTGCTATTAATCCACTTTCTGTGAAAAGAAGAAAATATGAATGTTGTATGTAACGTTTGTCTCATGATTAAAAGTATAGCACTACTAATGAAGTTTTGCATTAAAACAAATAAATAAAGTAATTAGTGTAATCAAGGATCACAAAAACCTTTTATCATAAATCTAACAAAAACGCAAACTTTTGATAAGTAAACAATTTAGAATGGCTCTTTCTAAACTATCTAAAAGTTATTTTAAAAAATTTTTCATAAGCAATTTACAAAAGACAGTTATTAAAATTTATAGTAAAACTTTATTAAAATATGTACACAAACGTCAGTAAATAATGTATTTTTAGTGAATTTTATTTCATTATGATCAACTAAATCATAAAATCAAAATATTTTGTATTTTGCAAAGTAAAACTATTTATCTGATGAATTTAATTATAATTGAAATGAATAAGGCAGGATCATCTCATGACCTTTACATCAAAGGTCATTGAGGTGAATTGAATGGCGACGGTTGTTGGCGGGAAAGGAGGACAAGTCAGCAAGTGGTAGAACATGACCATTCTCTCACGCAACCAATAGTGAGAGAGAAGACGTAGTGGTGCAGTAAACCCCGCTATTGACTACAAGTAACGCCATTCTATTGCAGGCTGTAAGTCTCAAATAATAAGTAAGCTTTCCTACTGGTGCGCCTGTGAACGTATTTAATAAATTTGCGTGTTAGACTGTAAAAAGTACAACATTCAACTGATTATTTTATTAACAAATTTGATTACGTCGTCAACTATTGTTTAAAAACTTCGTTCCGAGTTTTCGACATCTGTTTGATGAAATAATCATTAAATTTAAATTTCCCGCCGGTTTTAAAATTTTTAATTACCAATCGTGCTATTTTTTTTTTAAACTGCTAATCGATGTATTGTTGAAGTTTCATTAAATAATATCGAAAATACTTAATTCAAATTTACCATCTCGCAATGATGATCGCAAAACTGCGGTCCCGTGGTCAATTTCTAGCAAAGCCATGTGTTATAACTATAAAATATAAATCTCTTTTAGACTTTCATTATAAAAAAAATTACACATATTTGAAATTCATTTAAATAACATTGTTTTCACTCACATATTTTTCTACTTGGGCTACTTATGCATAATGCAAAAATTATTTTCACTCTTATTTTAAAAATTGTTATATTAAAAAATTTATGAACATTTATTGTAATTTATTTCTATCCTTTTAATGTTAGAAGTTTACAATCTAATAATCTTATCAAGCATGGTCCGTTGATATGATTATATAATGTTTAAATAATAAAATCTATTTACCAACATTTAACTTACCAACTTATAATTTATTCAAGCGCTTTCGGAATGTAATTATTCCATCATCAGGAACTCAAATGTATTTTTCAGTTTTATAAAACTAAACTTTAAAATTTAAAAAAAAATAAAAACTTTTTTAAAATGTTATGTAATTATATAACGGTGGTCATCATATGTTTAAAATTATGTCGACTTACGTCCTGGCATTGTAATTGTCTCCACCGTTATGATAAATTTGAAGTGGCTAGTCTTATTAACTTTAATACAATAAACTATTTTTACTGTTACTATCGTCATTTATAATTATACTACTGTACCATACAAGTTTTTCCATTTATTTTTACGAGGAAACTAAACGGATTAAATATATATCAAATTTTCCTTTCGGAAATCTAACACGAAACTAGCCGATTAAAAGCCAGTATGTTTAAATTCTAAGAAGTTTTCTCGGGATTATTAATTTTTGTTATTTTTTTGTAGAGGTTTTATGCGACCCAAAAAACTATATTATCTTTTTGATAACTCTTTGAAAAATTCAACAGCGGAAAAAAGTTAAAATAAACGGTAGTCAGATTAATGATATACTTCTTAGGAAGTTAATGTTTTAAAATAGATAAGTCAGGATTTAATAGCTATTTCACCATTAATTAATCGGGCTGATCACAGAATTTAACTTTGTAAAAACTTAACTTCTTATCTTGTTCTAAGCTATAAACTAACTGTTAGTTTATGTATAATAGCTGTGTTAAATTAACATTTTTATTAGGCTGTTGCATCAATTGCTACTCGTTATTCGTTTGTTTGGAGAAAAAACTGGTCTTAATATTCAATGGGTCTAGAATTACTCTAGAACTAATGTAGGTTTTATATAACAGCTGAGGTTACGAATAGTTTAAGTCAGATTGACTACTTGTCGTTGGTAAAATTAATATAAAATGTTTGTGAAAGTGAAGATATTTCTAAAGGTTTTTAAGAGATTCAAACTTTTCTACTATCGAAAATCATTCATTCCAGGAATTTTTTTATATAAATTTGTAATGAATACCAAAGGCATTAAATAATGTTGATTTATATTTAACAATAATCAATTAGAATGTAAGTTTTGTGTATAATAAGCTTTATATATAAGTTAATGTATTGAAATCATTTTAGATTTAGATAAAACTTTATTTATCTAAATCAATTACTTGTTTGTTTAAGATTAGTAGTTATTTTATCGGAGTTACACTATTTTAAAGTAGCGATTATGAAATATTACATGAATCATTATTCATGATTAATGAATAAACCTTTATAAAAATATACCCTTAACAAAGGGTTAAGAATAACCCTTGTAAAAAAAAATGACTTAAAACAAATTACGATATATACTTATTAAAAATTATACCTGCAAAGTGGTATGAACCACTTTATATAATATTTCTAATAAAGGAATATAAAGATTACAACTATTTTTTAAATAAATAGTAGAAACTAAAAGTTCCTACATAAATAAATAAAAATTCATACAAACAAACCTTAATATTTAAAGATTGAGATCAATTAAAATTTAAACTTATTATCTTAGAAAACGATGGAAGAATTAAAGGAAAACGTAAAAAAGAACATAATAGTACTATAAAAAAATGAATACCCACACTCATACATTGAAATTAAACAATATAAATTTAGTAATATCCAGAAGATACAAGAATATATACATGAGATAAATAATATTTATATTGTTTTGCAATTTTTTACTTCGTATATTTATAAATTGGAGAAAAATGAATATTGCAATATCTATTATGTTGTAAACACTAATTTGTAACAATATAAAATTAAAAAAAAGCTAAACAATTTTAGTATTAATATTATGACTGTAATTACAATTACAAATTTATCCGTAATAAGTTTGCCTTCCTTAGTTTGAATTAGCTTCGATATAGGATTTTATATAAGATATCAAATTGTTATTGAGATTGGATTATAAAATTAACTAATTATGTATCATTTACACTGGATAAACATTATTTGTCGTTATCCACTCATTTATTTCTTAAAGGAGTTTTTCGTTTACTCTGCTACACATAAATTTTTCAGGGAATGAGATTTATTAGTTTAGCAGAAATATACATGAAATCATATCTTCTTCGAACTGATAGGGCGTTTCGGGGTTTGTTAAAAGGTTATTCTAGATTCCCTCAGATTATATGATGAATCACTATTATTAAAGATATTTATATTTTTGTTAATATAAAAATCAATTCTTTTGACGTAGAGCTGTCTCATTGTTAACCCATTAAATTCCCGGTAAAGGGAAAGCTTAAAGCTGTAAGGTAAAGTCTGGGCCTATTTAAGGTTGCTTTTTTAAGTGTTTTTGAAGCTCATACCCTTTCCTTGCAGATACACATTTCTTGACCAACCCTATGAACATATTCCATACTTCAATATTGATTGAGCGTTCACAAAATATGCAAGACTAGATATACTGTTATTTTTTAGTTTACTAATCTAGAGGAATTTAAGGATTAAGTTTTTAATTCTTTAGCATATATTGTTATTTTTAATGTACACTTCCCATTTAAGGTGAGGATCTATCCAGACACCAAGGAATTTTATTTATCTATTCTACTTTGAGACTCAGATATGGAGTAAAAATTGGCTTTTTCCAGTTAATTGAATGCGTGATTAAGTTATTTAGTTGAGGATGGTTACTAACGTGATCTGTAGGAAACGTCATAAACACCCTCTTTTTAATATTTAATATTAATAAATCTTCGTTACATCAAGCTTTGATACCTTCTTCAGCAGAGGTGCAAGGTGATACCCTCTTCAGCTGGTTTTATAATCTCATTCCTTCGATGACCCATGAAAATCAAAGTAGTGTCATCCGTGAAAGATAATATATCCCAGTTTTTTTTAATTTTTTAATTTTAATAAATTGTAAAATTATAATAAGCTAAATTACTTATAAGAAGAACACTCTGAATAGTATAATTATGTTCATGTGAAATAATCACATTTGATACATCATAATTACATTCAAGCTAAGAGTGAAATCGGAAAAACCTACTTTTCTGAAATTTTAGCTAAAAACTTTCTGAAATATGTTACATTTTTAATACAGATACATTTATTAATGATGGCTTATAGGTTCAGGAAATTAAAGAAACACATAAGATTAAAAAGACAAAATACTGACAGACCTAAAGAAAATCATGTAAAGTTAAATTGAAATAAATCTCAAGTGCAACTCTCAAAATTACTGCAACATGAGATTTAATTAAACAACGATAGATAAATAAAAGAAAATAAATTATTAAAGCAGAAAAGGATTCGCTTGGTACTATAGAATTGTAAGAAGAAAATCACAGGTAATAAGAAATAGATTAAAACTGACAAATGTAAAATTATGATAATAAAGAGACAGATAAAAAATTGGACCTAGGTATTAAAAATAAAATTAATATAAGTGATATCAGTCTTCTCAAAAGATGGAAAAATGATTTTAAAGATAAAAGGTAAAATGATTTACTAAAATATATGATATTGCAAAGTTAAATCTATCGAAATATAGTTGAAAACTTTGAAAAATTGAAGCCAAAGTGAATTAGTATCAGAGCTATGGAGAGAAACTCTGCAGGAGAGAAAGAAAGAGCTAATAAGTAAAAGTATACAAAAAGGAGAAAAATATTAGCCAAAGTGCTAGAAAAGTAAAAACCAATCAACTACGACTTCAAAGGATGTTATTTACAAACTGAATTTGAGAGAGCTATGAAAGAGGTAAACAACAGTAAAACAATAGGAAGTGATAATAATAAATCTGAATTACAATGCTGTAGGAGAATATAACTAAATAAACTACACATTATAAAATATGCAAAATTTATGACTAGAGATGTTATAACAGATTTTAGAGGGAGGAATAAAACTATTCGAACTTTGATAAAAATCAAACGACAGAAAGGGGAAATAATATTGTACATGCATCCTAATAGGAATATATTATTATTTTTATAAAATATATTACAATTTTAAAAGGTGTATGTGGCTATTCCACATAGAGATATAATGATAATATAAACACAAAGGGAAGAAGAGTATTTAAAATGTGTATCAGGCTAAATTGGTAATTTTATTGTATAAGATTAAGAAAAGTTAAGGTATGATCCAGAAAGGAACGTGATTGGGGTGTAATGTATCCCTCTTGCCCTTTAAAATTTTAGATTCGTATAAGAATTAAACCAGAAATCGAATACAAAGAAAATGAGACTGGATTAACTACAATTGGATCACAGATTTTTCTTTAAATGATCATAAGTTGAGCATCAACCTATATTTAATTTTAGCCAAAACCCATCAGCTTCTGAGAATTTAAATAATCAAATGAAAAAAACAAATTATAAGAAAGGTAAGAGGTTATTCTGTAAATATATTTGCGTTAGTCGTACATATATTGTGTAATTATATACTTTAGCTGTGTTAGGAAACATATACAGATAAATTATCAATAGAAAGGGTCAATAAATATTATTATACAATTAGATTTGTTATTTTCTGTATGTTTGTATTTTTATTAATATTTTCTATAGATGAAATGAAAAGAAAGTTTTTACTTTCCGAAATGTCTTGTTTTCGATTTTGGCTAGTGAAAAATTTCGTCCTGATTTCTGTTATACTGGTAATATGAGATGATTTTTTTTTTTTTTGTCTTCAGTCATTTGATTGGTTTGAGGCAGCTCTCCAAGATTACCTATCCAGTGCCAGTCGTTTCATTTCGTTATACTTCCTACCTCCCTCTACGAATCATGAGACCTTGCCGATGGTGGGGGGGCTTGCGTACTCAGTGATACAGAGTAGCTGGACC
>JAAAKQ030285848.1:0-10384 GCA_010016005.3 Zanna intricata | reverse complement strand
AGGCATATGTTTATTGGAAACGTTTTTCTTATTTTTAGATATAGAATTCGTTTCCGAGAGATTGCCGTGCAGTTTTGATACACTCTGTATATAAATATTAATAAATTTCCAAAATGACTAAATAATTTATCTAAACTATAATAACGTGTATATATTTACACATAGTAACAGGCTTTTAATTTCGTTTATGTAAGGATTAATTTCTGTGTTACACGAAAAAATTTTCCTTTGGGTTTATTTAATCTTTCGAGATCGTTTAATCTTCGAAAATTAATTTTACTTTTTGTGTTATAATGACTTGCTTCTATTTCTGCTGTTTTTCGTTGTTTATGTACAGAACCGTCTATTTCTTTATTAAATTTATTTTTTCTTGAATTTTTTGTCTTTTTTCATTACTTTCCTTTACAAGTTTATAATTTTTCCATTTTCTTCTTTTTGATTGTTGATCGTTCACTACTGTTTAACTGCTGCTAGTAATGAATCTGTGTTAATATGTCAATAAAGAATTTGAAACGGTGTTAATTTGGAACGGAATGAATGCTACTCCACAACCTATGTACGCGATAAATTGTATTTTATTTTCAATACTTTAGTTTTTAAATTGCGGTTGATTATTTATCCACGTTATCTCTTGATAACTATCGTACTTCTGAATGAAGCAGCAAATGCTTGTTTTCAATTCCCATTTCTTGACATAGTATGGTAAAAATTGAGAATTAAGTGGTCGAGATTTATGAAATTTCTTATTTTCACTGCATCATGAAGAACGAATTTCATGTAAGTAGTCACAGTACATGAGACAAATTCATCACGATGAATACTACAGTGAGTGTATTTCGCAATCGGGTCAACGGTTGAATGGGCGCCATAAGTCTTTTAACTCTTTGTCCTCTGTATGAATTTTGCTAAAATGTCTTTACAGCTCCTGAAGCCTGCAATTAAAGCCAATATGTTCTGCCAATAAACACTGATTAAAAATGACGTAACTTGTGCTGTCAGCTCTCCAGTCCAGCATTGTGGGCAACAGTAATTTTCCCCGAACATTGTCGTGGCCTGCATTGTAGGACACACACATAGCCCACCGGGCTGGTGTAGTGGTTCATAGACATCACAAGTCAGCAGATTTCGAAGGCGAGAGTTCTAAAGTTGAATCCTAGTGAAGGTAGTTATTTTTATATGAATTTGTATACCACATCAGATCTACGATCTAGTATACAAATCTCCTTTCTTTGGTGTTGGGTTTCAATTAGCCACACTGCTCAGGAGTGTTTAACCTGAGATTGTATAAATCTACACTTCATTTCACATTCATACATATTCATCCTCTGAAGTAACACCTTAACAGTATTCCCGGAGGCTAAACCGAAAAAGAGGGAGAGGAAATTTTTTTTTTTTTTTACGTTATATTTGAAATGTAGTAGGAGTCACTATTTTCGCATTCAAGATATTAGTTAAGATAACCATAATTTAATAAATTACATGTTTGCTGACATTAATTATGTTTCTGTTTTCTTATAGTACATAAAATTATCTTTTATTTGATAATAAACTGTATGGACGACATATTAAATTTTCAATTTATGAGTAATCGAAGTAGAATAATATACTTTGCTACTTCCCTACAGTATACTTTGCGGCATCTATGTGCACAGTTAATTCCATTACATTCAATAGAATTATTAACTATATGAAACAAACCTCATGGTTACTGTGTTATGGCAATTCATTGCAAAATAATATTTCTTCGTAAATTCCTTTTTACATTCGTTCTTAAACGAATGTAAAATTCACAAAGCATTACAGATTTTCATTGTCTGAAATGTTATTGTTTTTATTACACATTGCGATGTAAAATATTCACTTTATCGCATTCGATGTACTAAAATACGATTTACGTTTATCAACATTTTACCAATTCGTCTTTTATTATGCGATCTGATAACGATATTAAAAATGCATTCTTTATACATTTATGGTATATTATACAAATTATAATTTTTATTCACTTCACTGCAGGAAGAATTAGCTCTTCTGCTATCGTATGTGGCTATTTTTATATAGCTACCGTATGAAAATAGCATGGCTAGAACAGACATTCGTTTTTGCATCTTGATGTGAAACAATTTGTTGATTTCTTAAACTCGTTTAATTGTACAAACCTACTTGGAAAATATTCAGGTGATTTATTTGTAGTCACTATATTTAGTTTCCAAATAACACCGCAGTTTTCTAGTTTAAAACTCATTTTATAGAACTAAATTGCAAATAAGATATTGGCTTCTACTTCCCACCTTTATCTACCATTGTGAATCTGAATTCTAAGTAACTGTCCAAATACTTTCGAAATTTCTTTTAAAATATTTGTAAATTTGAAACGCTACATAAAATGCTGTCTTTACTGTTTGAACGCTTTTGTGAACTTGATTTCAAAGAGCCATTCTGTTAAACGAAAATTAACTTTAAATAACTAGTAATTCACTTTGAACTTCCGAGAGAACGATTAATGAAAGTCCGAACAAACATACGATGAAGAGAATGTCTCAAATACTGGAAATTGGCTACAAAGTACAAACAAACTCTGACATGGTAGCTGAAATTGTAGAAGGTGGGATGTTACTTCCGCTAACAAAAGAATGCTCGTAGAAAGGAATGGATTATATTCAATTTTACCAAGCAACAGTTCAAACATTCCTTTCCACATGATGAGGCTGAAATTCTTATGATAAAACTAAAAATATTCTTACAAATTGAGTACATGATATATAGAAGTTGAAAATAATTTTATTTGGAAAACAGAAGTAAGTATTTTTCTTTAACATTAGTATTTATTTTTGAAGTTGTTGATGCTCTCGTGGACCCCAGATTGGGAACCGAAACGAAAACTTAAATGATGAAAACTTAATAAAATTAAGAATAATTCAAAATATAATTTCTTTATTTTAGTCCTTCTGGATGATTTCAACGCGTATGCAATGTACTTAAACGGTTTTCCTTAGATCTATACAGCGTTTTATTTATAACATACCGATACTGAATTTTATGGAAAATAGCTTTATGAA
Organism: Zanna intricata; assembly: GCA_010016005.3. NCBI lineage: Eukaryota > Metazoa > Arthropoda > Insecta > Hemiptera > Fulgoridae > Zanna > Zanna intricata. The sequence goes on along the minus strand of JAAAKQ030285848.1, from coordinate 7,325 downwards.
GCAGACTTTCTTTATGAATAATTGTTACAGGACTACCAGAAGAACTCACTGTACTATAATATCATTTTAATTACATATCTAGTTATAAAATACATGTCTGGATAACTGAGTACGACATGAAGGAACAATTTCCGTCCATTTATCTATACTTTGGGCGTTTTTTCCCGATTTTCTAATTATTCCTTCAATATATTTTCATTCTTCCTTTTTGTATTTGCCTTCTCTCTCCTGATCAGAAGCTGTTAAGTTTCTTTTATCATTTACTTAGAAACCCTTGAAATCTTTTACCTGTTTTCTGAACTTTGCTATTATCTTGCGCTATTTCTTCAGATAGTTATATTTCGTTTAAAACTTTTTGAACCGCTGAGATCCATTGATTTCCGTTCTTTTTGTTGTACATATAGTTGTTTTGTTTTGCTACCCATTTTTACTTCCTCGTACGAAAAAACGAAATTATTGCGATCGCGAAAAATTTCAGTTTTCAGATTTTAACAGAAATATCCATATTCACCTTTCCTTAATCCATTTTGTCTAGTTTCGGCGTGAAATCTATGACGAGACTTAGCATATTGTAATTTGGATTTAGGACTGTTATAAAATTTACTATAGCTACTTCTTTATGAATTGCAATCGACTGAACTGTCCAAAAGCCCAAATCCAAAAAAAAAATATGGATTTTTCTTAAGTTCAGCAATAAACCCACACTGAGAGCTTTTCAACTACATATCACAAGTGATACTTATTTTCATTGGCAGCGTAGAAGTAGTAGGCAAATAAAATTTTAATAAATTAAATATTTGAAACTTACAAGGGTAAGGATCGAATCAGACTTCAACACTTTTTTTTTACTTTTATTTTTAAATATATTGATTTATTAACCACTTCTGATTTTAAAAAAAATTCATGATAAATAATAATTAAAAAGAAAGAAATGAAAATTATCAAAGTCCTCTGATCATAGATGTAATTTCAATATTATTTTTTTAGAATTCGCTTTCTTTAAGGGCCAGTCCTCAGGTTAGGACTGGATTAGTAATTGTATCTACTCTGCTCATCAACTGAACTTGACAATTAATAAAAATCTGATGAGTTTATTACGTTTTATTATGATTTGTTTTCTAGCTATAGTTTAGCTGGAGAATTATCATTAAGATAAAAGAAATGTATGTAAATATATTTTCATAAGCCGAGAAAATGTTATTTTAATGAATATTTTCTTGGCGATCCAAGGCGACCGTACAATGACGTACTGTAAATATAATAATACCATAAATACATGTTGAAATAAAACTCGCCATTGAGAAAATTCTTCAGTAAGTTTATTTAAAACAATGATAAGATAAAAAATAAAATAAGTAATTTTATACCAAAAAAGTAATTGCATGTATTAATCATACCTAGAATTCTTGTCGATGCTAATAAATTTATATACAGTGGACCCATGAAGAGTTATACGCTTTACGTTTTATTATTACGCATTATTATTATTACTATTATTATTATTATTATTATTATTACGCACACGTTTTATTGTCACAAGCTCATTTTTCCACCAATTCTAGTGAAACTTTACAGCCCTTTTAACGAAGGTTTTAAAAATGTCCTGTAATACACAGTCTCCGCGGAATGTCGTGGTGGCAGCAGATTAAGATATCTCCTCTCTGTCTTAGACCCTCCCCCTCAGGGATCACCCTGATTCATTGCAGCACTCCGAACCCCTCTTCTGGCGTGTGTCAAAGAGCTTCACCTCAGAAAGATGGATAATTATCTAACCGTGTTTAATTATTCTAGTTTAGATTAGCATCTGTTTTTAATCATTTTTACGAGCAATTTTGTAAAGAATAAAAATGCGGTTTATCTGAAATTGATGTTTGTATTTGAAAGCTACCCTATTTTGTTTTTATAAATTCTAGAAGGTTGAAAATTTTTCAGAACATTTTCATCATCTTTGTTAAAAGGTCTGTAAAGTTTCAGTAGCATCGGAGGGAGAAAGGGCGTCTGATACTAAATCAAAAGCGTATACCTCTTCGTGGGATACATTATTTGTTTAAAAATTCAGCTAATTAATTGAAAAATCTAATTGCAAAACTCTATACTTGTATTCTAACATATAAATCCAATGTCAGTGTTTGTATTATTTTCGAATAATAATAATAATTATTATTATTATTGTTGTTATAAACTTAGAATGCATTTGTAAATTGATTTAGATTGATAAATGTATTAGTGAGCCAGTTATATGAAATAATATATAATGTGTAAACAAAAATTTAATTACTATCAAAAAAATGTAAAAGCATCAGTTTTCGAAACCAAGTGCCTTATATATAGTGTTTAATTTTAACTTGTAAACTAAGCACATTACAAAAAAAATAAAATGACCTAAACAAAAATGAAAAGTTATTCATATTGTTAAGAGACACCTTATGGTGACCTTAGATTTGACCTTGGCTCAAAAGTTAATTCAAGATTATTTCAAAGATAAAATGATTTTTTTTTTTTTAAATGAAACGACCTATTTTTGGCCTTACCAATGAAAAGAGCAAAACATTTTACATTGAAGTATGTGGTCACACAATATGATCTTACAAAATTGGAATATATATATATGTGTGTGCGCGCGCGTGTGCGTGCGTGTGCGTGTGTATGTCTGTGTCTGTGTGTTTTATACATATTTCTGGTTTTTTTTGCTGTCATTTATTTTTATTAAATTAGAAACATTAGTGATAAAAAAAAATTAAGCTATTAGGTGATTAAATTAAATGGTTTAAAAGAATTAGGTACCTTATTAGGCATTGCCTGTGTCAACTTAAAAAATCAACTTTACCATTACACGGGGATACGTATAAGAAATTCGATTCACTAAAAATAAAACTATACTTACAAAAACAGCTATATTATTTTAAAATTTATTTGTAAAAAATAATAATTACAATTTATGATATTTAGGGTAAACTGAATGAAACTGATTCTAGAATAAAGGGTGATTTGGCTCATAAATACAGTAAACCTAAGAAATTTCTTAGATTTCAGCTGAGTTGGCTGCACAGCCAAGTACTGGCATTGTCATAAAATCTTACTATGTCTTATTAAATAAAAAAAGCCAATCAGGTTTTTTTGTAAATGTACTTGAAGTAAAGTAGAATATTAATTGTTTATTGTTTCATAACGGTTAAGTACCATATCCAATATTACGTGTTTTTAATTAGTAAGGAGAGTTTTCCAAATTAGGACAGTTATTGCGAGTAAGGACAGTTTTTGAAGTCACAAATCTTAAAACTTTTGTTCGTAGGCGGTTATATCTCATAAGGATAATAATACTGTTTAACTTTTAACTACTCTACCAACAAAAAGTCGTACACCAAATCGTGATAGGAAGCCTGGAGTGATTGGATTTTTTGAAACTAAATTTACACTTTTCAAAGAATGTAAGATGATTCAAAGAAAGTAAATAATTGTATGTTGATTTTAAAGTATATCTAAAAGTATTACTTGTAGTATCATAAAATTTTTTAAATTCTTTGTTATTTTTGTTTAATCAATTTTTATACAGTTATTTAAATAATTTTCTGTACATAATATTGTTGATTATAACAATAGTTTTAAATTTCTTTAAACGGGTTTTGGAGGTCGGTTTTGTTTTATCAATAAGCATAGCTATTTATTTATACTATTATCAAGTTTGCATAATATCTAACATAAAGTTAAATATTACTTGTTTTTATACCTAAGTCTTGTTCAATCTATATAATTAAAAACAAATAGTAAATGTTTAATTTTGATACTGCCACTGTAAACACTTATGACTTTAACTTACATATGGCTTTACAATATCAATCAAACACTAAAATAAGTAGTTTTTTCTCCTTTTTCTAAGGGTTTTACTGCTTTGATATATCTTAATAAAAGAAAGCGTAATTGTTTTTATTTTAAGAAAAAGATTTTTCTTATTATACATATTACTATATCATTCAATTTTTTTTTCATATGTATTAAGTCTCTGATACCTATCTGATTATCATAGAGTACATATAATGATTAGGTAAAATATAGTAATGAATTAAAGGGATTATTGTTGTAGTACAAAGGTTTTTATCAAAATTATTTTAACTCTCCATCTATTGAAGTACACAAAATAAATAGATAACTAATTAAAATGATAATTATTGTTAAATTTTTATAACAATAATTATTTTGTTAATTATATTAAAATAGTTCAGTCTTTGATCTGTAAAATCATGTTCTTTCGAATTTCGAATCATGTTTCTTTCAAAAGTAATGGAACCTACAGAAGCGATTAGGTTATATCTTGTTTGTATTACTTATTTTACAGAAGAATAATTTTTTTTTTTTTTTTGGCAATTTGCATTGATAAAGATTAGTTTTATTAATAATATAATTATTTATTCTGTTTGAAATGAAATGTATTTATAAATAAGGTAGTTATTAGTAATAGAAGCAAATAGAATTTTCTACTATTTCCTAGAAGTACAACGGACAGTATATAAGCAAGACGAGGACACTGTGGATTGGCTCATTGTGTATCGTAGTTCCGATCGGGAACACTGCCTGTGTAACTACGCGAAAGTTTAAATTGTTTCGTATAGAATTTGTTAAATGTTATAAGGGTTTTTTTTTGTTTGGTTAAGTAAAATGTTGTGAGCCCACCGAGCTGGTCTAGTGGTTAACGCGACATCGAAAATCAGCTGATTTCGAAGTCGAGAGTTCTAAGGTACAAATCCTAGAAAAAGGTTAAACTTTTATACGGATTTAAATACTGGATCGTGAATACCGGTGTTCTTTGGTGGTTGGGTTTTAATTAACTACAATTCTCAGGAGTGATCGACCTGAGATTCTACAAGAAAACATTTAATTTACATTCATACATATCATCCTCTTTCACCTTCTGAATAATACCTTACGGTAGTTTCGGAGGCTAAACAGAAAAAAGAAAAGTAAAATATTGTGAGGAAGTCTGATATCGTGTTGGTTATTTACGAATCGTTTTTCGTACTACAATTGGCGACCGTGACAGGACTGGAAGAAATTGTGAGGAAGTCAGATATCGTGTTGATTATTCACGAATCATTCTCTCTCTGTACTATATATGGTATTAAGAGATCTGTTGATGTTACTTGTATTATACTTTTATTCATAGTTCAATGGCATAAATTGTAATTTTTAAAAATGAATAATCACATTTAATACCAACCAGCAAGACCAATTCATACCCAATTTATGTTAGGAAATTTATTCGATATTTGATCAATATCAATAACAAATAAATTTTTATTTTATCAATAGTTTTAATTATTTAATTAAAATTCTTTCCATTATGCAGAAAAATCAAGTAATATTTGAATACATAATTCATCTATTAACATTCCAGAGGTATTAGCAATGAGGTGAGAATGGAATTTAAACTATGGAATGATGGCTCTTACCAGACCTGCATAGTGCAGAGTGCGGGTCGCATGTGTACCAGTAATATGCAGTAGTGAATGGTACATTGTATTGCAGGACGGAGAGATTTATCATAATGTCATTTTATAACTTCTACCACTAAAATCCTCTGATGCAATTAATCAAATTTAATCAATAATATCTTTTTCTCATTCGTGCTACTGAAGTTGTTAAAATTATGCAGTTACTTTTGAATTTGATTTTATCTAATGGAGTTAATAACAATAAAAAATTAATTACTACAATACTGGTATAAAAATAATAAAGTTAACATAAAGGACTTCCTCGGTTTTTTCTATTCACGTCTTGTCGATGGTACACAAATTTACCAATTTCTATGACAACTTTTCTATAGAATATAAATATAATTAATATTTATAAATATAAATATAAAATAGCATTGCTCAAAACACAAAACAGGGATACATACGTTCATCAAAAGTCATCAAACGAGATTTTCCAACTACCAATCAAGCATTATACCTTACACATTGCTATGATGACAAGACGAATTAAATTTTTCTTAAGGATATTTATCTCTAATTTTTATGCAACCAAAAACTCTATATACTTATATGAAACTTACTGAAAGTGGATAAATAAATATTAATTTTTCAATAATAATTAATATACGTGAACATACACACGCACTAACAAAAAGAAATGCAGCTACAGTAATTTATTAAATAACCTAAAAAGATATAACTTTAATTGTTACATTGACTCGAATGATTGTTATTTATATTTTTTTTTAAATGTTGATTAATCTATTTAAAATTTAAAGACCTAATAAAATTACAAATATAGTTTACATATTTATGGAAGGAAATGAAAATGTAAAAAAAAAAATCATTATTTTTGATAAGTTCATTAATATTTATAACATATTAGGTGGAAAAGAAGTAAGTAATATTTACGATAAAAAAACTTTTACCTTAAAACCATCTTTCTTTCCCATAAAGGATGGTGCATGGGTTGATTGTTTGTTTGATGAATGTGCTCACATTTTTATTTTACCTACTGTTAATGCAGAGCAGTCAACGAGATGTGCCGGGCAGCTGCTCGGAGAGCACAAACGATTCATTCGTTCGAATCATTTATACGGAAAGATTATATCTAAAATTGATACAACCGATTTATTTTAAATTATATTTGTAAATTAATTTAAAATAAATTTATTATTCTGTAAAGTGAAAACGTTACAACACATTACTTTCACTAACATATGTCCATATATATTAAAGTATTACCAGATACACAACAATAGCTATTATCTGAACAGCTTAAAAAGTACGCTTTACCTACTGACGTTAATTAAATTAGCCAAAATTCCATCGAAATCTTCGTTACTCAAAATACCAACAGTTTCAGCAGCCGAATTAATTTTGGAATAGTAATGCATACTACAAATGATTACTTTTGTACTTGATGATGATACAAACGAAGAAGATTTTTTCGATATTAAATTGACCGTAACTAGAGAACGATTCGGCTAATCTTCATAATATTTTAACATGCACAACGTCAAATATACTATAGGATATGTAAATTTCAAGCAAACTGATTTAGCAGGTATGGATATTTTTGAACCACAAAATATTACACATAAGCCCCTATATTATATATATATATATGTATATATATATATTTATAAAGGTGTATCAAAACTGCACGGCAGTCTCTTGGAAACAACCCACCGGGTTGGTCTAGTGGTTAACGCGACATCGCAAATCAGCTGATTTCGAAGTCGAGAGTCCTAAGGTTCAAGTCCTAGTAAAGATAAAAATTTTTATACGGATTTGAATATTGGATCGTGGATACCGGTGTTCTTTGGTGGTTGGGTTTCAATTAACCACACTTCT
>JAAAKQ030285847.1:0-14867 GCA_010016005.3 Zanna intricata | reverse complement strand
GTATTAGGGATGTTCAAATTATCATGAATAAATGACAGGATAGTTAAAAATGTTGTGATTTGTGTGTGTGTGTGTGTTGGGGGTTGCACAAAATCACAAATGGTTATAATCATCAATAATTTAATCAATAGCCTATAACAACAGTCAATACAATCACCCATAATTAAATCAACAGCTTATAATCTCAAATGTGAGATTGTAGTTTATAGATACAGAGAAGAAAGACAACAAGCTTGATTCCTGGAAGCATTAGTTCTTAAACTCTCTAAAATTAAAAGTCCCTGGGGAGCACAGACAGTAGCAATAACAATGGTGTACAAAATATTTCTTTATAGATATATTACTTTTTTCAACTGAAAATAAAACTGAAATAATGGGATATTTAATCCATTTCTATGTCCTGCTTTTACACCTTACCTTAATGTATCAATAGCAAAAAATTCATACTTTCCACAGTCAACAATTTAAATTACCTGATATAAAATGAATGCTGAACTATCCAGAACAGCCTTCAAGCTTCTTTTATTTTCTATTCCATTAAGTGATAACAGAAGTTTGTCTTCTTCTTCTTCTGAGAATGGACATAAATCATCATCGCTATTTTGCATGCAGTGGGCTACTCTACTCAACAGCAATGGAAATTTTTTTTCATCAATACCATTAATCAGCTCCACTCCTTCCAAAAGGCTGTAGGATAAAATATTGCTGTGTAAGAATGATATATAGTCTAAATAAAATAATTCATAATTTAATTCTACGGTACTAAAGGTAACATTGATACTTAAACAACAACATTGGTAATATAAAGAACATACCTTCTTATTTGAATTTATTTTAATTTTTAAAAACAAATCTAACTTGACCAAAATTGGTTCAGATTTTGTAACATTTGTTCATAATGTAAATAACAGTTATCTTCTATCAATAGAGATCCAAGTTTTCATAAATTTTACAAAATTTTCATATTTTTGTATGAAAATCTTCTTCATACAAGAAGCTTACAAACGAGACAATAAAGTATTGGTCAATCCAAGATGAAAGGGGATGGCAACAAGATTTAGCATTATTTTAGGAAAATATGCTGTACTAGGCAAAATTGGTTTGAAATGAATGGGGAAAATTCCCTAACTTCACAAAAAAATTTTCCAAATAACAAAGATTGTAAAATTATATAATCCATATAAAGCTGATTGTAGTTTCAAGTGAAGTATGTTTACTATCGGTTTGTATTCTAAGAGGAAACAAAATCTCTTACTGTAGGATGTAAGTCTGATAAAGGTATAGAAAATGAAGGCAAGGGTTCTAAACAAAAAATGGAAACATAACAGTAATAAGAATGGAAAAATAAAAACATTCAATCAAAATCTGGATATTCTTTGGGTGGAAGGTTATCATAACTTGTAATATGGAAGTTTTTTTTTTTTTTTTTTTTTTTTGAGGGCGAACAACGCCTGGGCGTTATTATCGCCCGGATTAAAATTACGTTATTAAAATCTAAAATTAAAACCTAGTAATATGGAAGTACGAAAGTATGACAGGAAGATACCAAACCTTTTCCTTCAAATATCATATAGTGGTGCACAACTGAACACAATATTAACATATAATTACTGGTCAAAAACAACTGGATGATGTCACACGTTGGTCACTGAAAGAAAAATATATTCCAGTTTAGTGACCTGTAATTATCAAATGTTACCTTTAAAAGGTACCAATCACATGTTGCTACAATCAGACAAGATGGTGCCAATTAAAGTCTTTCAACCCAGGCAGATTTAAAAAAAAGAATTTTTTTTTTGGTTTATTCAGGCAAAAAAAGCTTTAGTGCATCGCTTGAACATGACATATTTATTGTAATAATAAAAAAAGCAGATATCACATTTTATGTCTCAATTAGAATAAAAATATTTCCAACTGCTTAATGGCAATTAGCATGAATAGCTGATATATACTACGCTATTAAATATTTGAGTATAAATAGATGGCCCAAGAAAACTGTAAAACACAAGACGAAAACATTTTATTATCCCCTAGAATAGTTCATATGTTAGCCGCCAGTTTAAACCTGCAATGCAATGCTGCATAAGAGATACAATCCACAAGGATGTGCTGCACTGTAAGTCAGCAGTCACAGCAAGCACAAGCTGATGCATCTGTTTGTGTTATCAGATGTCCATTTAAGAGCCTATTGTACCCTATTAACAGAAGGCAGAAAATAACCTCTTCTCATAAGTCATTTCTGCAAAAGGAGCTCCATGGTGAAACAGTGTTCTTAATTGAGTACAGTTTATTGTTCATGGTAGCATTCCAATTACTTTGGCACTCATCACGAACCACCTTCTTCAGGAAACAGACAAGATCGTTGGAAGTGACACAATCAGTGAGAGGAGACTGGAAACAAGTCTCCTGTGCTGAATTTTAGGCTAAATTGCCTAAAATTCCTATATGCCTGGGGATCCAGCAGATGCTCACTGTTTTATTACGTCTAGTCATTTACAAAATGACACAATGAATCTCACCAGACAACAGGGTGTCTAGAATACATGTTATTAATCACCTGTAGGGCATTCCTGGAATCTGAGCAAAGAAGAACACATTGGTATTTTGGGCGAATTATGTTTAAGGCCTTATTAATGGCATACAGTTCTGTAATAAAAATACAGGTGATGCTAGGAAGGCCAAACATGTACATTCTGTTTTTTTTTTACCTCCGAGACCACCATTAGGTATTACTTCAGAGGATGAGATGTATGACAATTTTTGTAGCATGTGAAAATGCCATGCCTGACCGGGATTCAAACTTGGGACCTCCAGATGATGTATATGTTCTTCTGCTGCCAACAACAAAAACACAACCAACAGAATTAACGTTTCCAGAGCTGTCTGTATAAAGTGTAATATCAAGATTCATGCTATTTAAAATATTACAAAATTTGTTTCTCAAAATAAGTGGATTACAAGTATATTGCTTATTCTACTGACAAAGATAACAGAAGTAATTAACGACAGAAGGTCTCTAGAGGGGGTTAATAACATGGAGCAACAGCAAGAGCTGGAAGTATTTGTATATTTAGGGATGAGAAAAGGCACCTAATTCTGTTGCCTAGGGGAGCAGTAGATCTAGGCTGTTCATAGTAATGATTGACACTGGTTCAAGAATACCACAGCAAAGGTTGGACGAGTTAATTGAGGTTTAATGTGAGCCACATATAAGCATAGCAATGTTCCTATGAGCTCATAGAAGCATATCATCTGCTTTCATCTATTATAAAGAGATAGCTCATCACTGCCCACCAGCAGACTTACCACGGGGCTTAAGCGAAAAGCACCAGTGGCAAGATGGATGAACAACGAAAAAGGTTGTTGAATACACAATGATAGTTTGTTGCACAGATTAAAGATGTACCTCAGTCGATTAACTGACTATATTACTTCAGGGAGAACATGATGAGCCTTAAGAATGGCGAGTGGTAAAATCACCAATTATTAGGGATGGTCAAGGAATCTGGGAAAACAGACTGGACAGATCACTCTAATTGATGTCGGAATTTGGAGAAAGGTTAGATAATATTGAATGGTAAGTTGAGTTAGGCTGATAATATTGAATGACACTGATCATCTTCACTTGGTCTGCAAGAATTTGTTTATCACTGGTGGAATATGGACGGCTACTATAATTTCCTTCAGGAAAACATCTACACCCTCATGTCCTCTGCCCTCACTTTGATATATCTTTTGCAGACAAATCTGCAAAAAGACGTATCATCCTGAGGACAGAGGTGAGTCTCCTGCTGACACAGGATTTTCTTCCTTTATTAGGATTTTGATATCCTTATGGCAGGAACAGAGACCGCAAAAATTCCACTGAATAATATTCATAGCCATAGGAAATATTTTTCATATATAAAAATTGCGTGCAGTTAAGTAGTCAAATACAAAGTTTTTTTTTATATTAATGGTTTTAAAGATGTACTTGGTTTCTTCAGCATGTCACTGGCCTCCATATTCCTCGACGACACCTCAAGATGGTGGTAGGATTTTAAAGCCTGGGACGCCAGAGATACCGTACCAGGTAATGATTTTTTGTAGATCCCTTCATTGGGATTTATTTAGTTTGCTGCACAGCTGGTGCAGCAGAAATTTTATTTAGTGGTATACAATGGTATACACAAAGTGGTTTTTGGTATACAATTGTTGGTTTTTCTTCCAGAAATATCCTTCCTCTTCTTTAGCTCAGAAATAGTGGCCATGAATAAAACAATCTGATCAGAGAGCATCTGAACAAACTGTTTTAACTCCCGGCACAATCCACACTGTTGACCTGCATTGCAGGGGAGTGCCTTGATGTAGCAATGCCAAATGAGATGTCTGGTTTAATCAGGTTCTATGAGTTTAGTGTTTTTATATTCTCTACCGCGACCGGAAAAGATAGCCTTTGCACGGAAACATTTTTGAGAACTTCCTTCTCTTCTTTAAATGTTGGGCAATCGCATGAGCGTGTTGAATATAATCCACCACAGTTAGCAAATTTTTCCTCTTCGCAGTTTATATCATTGTGACCCTCTTCAACACATCGAACACATACTGCAGTTTTCAAGCAAGATGTAATGTGGCCATACCCTTTACTCCAGAAACATCTCCTTGGGTTGGGGGTGAATGATCATACATGAACTGACAGGTAAGCTACTCTTATTTTCTCTGGTGGTATGGGAAGATTGAATGTAATATAAGAGAGGGGGTAAGCTATTCCATTGAGCTCTGATGTTTCACAATACGTTTCACCTGAACAACACCTTGTGGATGAAGCTCATTGGCAATCTCAATCATATTGAAGTTGAAAAGGTCCCGGCAGAAGATTACACCATGGCTTTTGTATTCAAAGATTTTTGGCACACCACTTTTAAATTGATACCACACATATTGATGAGATGCAAGAGTGACAGACCTGTTCTGTCACTCAGACAGAACAGAGTCTGTTTTATCAGATAGAACAGAGTCTATTAAAAGTCTCCACTAATATCGTTCAATCTCTTAATTTCTTGGCAGTTTTGGTGAACCACATGAACCAGTTATTACTCTTTTCATAAAAAATGTTGTATGGACCATCTTTCTGATTGTGTTGGAGAACTATAAACCTGATGCTGTTAAAACTACAGACAGGATTCATTGATCAAATAACTACGCTTTAATGCACCTTTCATTATTCTCAACGTATGGTGCTGCATCAATTATATCTTTAGATAAATTCATTGTAAGTCTGTTGAATATATATTTGTTTAACACACATTTATATTGATTATAATATATTTAAGCAGGATATCCTTTACATTTTTTATATCAGATTGAATTATGTTTAAATAATGAATTATGTATTTATTATTAGAATCATTAATAATATAATGATATTTACTAAAAGTTAAGTTACAAGTATGAAACGAACAATACAATAGAAAAAGATAATATATAATAATAATAATCAGCTGGTGAATTAATCAACTGAAATAAACATATACATGTTTTTATGAAATAAGAAGAAGAGACAGTGTTTGTTTACCATCAAATAAGGAGGAAACAAAAGATGACACTGAACATAACTACTAGTCAAAAAATCCAAGAATTTTTTCCTTTATAATACTGTAATGAAGTAATATAAATAATCTTTGTAATCTAAATACGTTTTATAACAATATAGTTGTAAAAATATATTATACAATGAAGAGATGAACAGATAATAAATATAATCTCTCTCTTTTTCTGTTTTAGCCTTCGGAATTATCATAAAGTATTACTTCAGAGGATAAATGAGGATGATATATATAAATGTGATTGAAGTGTAGTCTTGTACAATAATAAATATAATCTATGAGGCTCTATGTCAAGATGAATAACAAACAAAGGTTACAGCTAATAACATGAAAATAATATAAACAATCTTTATTTTATAATCTTAATAAACTTATATCAATAAAATTATAAATATATATTATAGAATCTAACAAGAATATTAAACAAGTATACATATTGCTTTTAGTTGAATTACTGAATCTATACATAGTTTCAAACTATATTCACACTGGTTTGTATTTAAAATAATAATGCGTAATAATAAATAATCACATGGCTAATATATATTAACGTTGCTTTATCAACCATTTCTTTCTTGTAAAATGTAAGTGCATGTATAACTAACCAGTAGTCTTTACTAATAAATCAGGTGCTCTATTCCACTACTTATTGTACCTAGAATCATACAGATTTAGGATTTCTTTAAAAATGTTGTTCATGAGTCCTTATGATGTATAGGTGTATTCATTGACGAGCATCTCATTCCAGTAAAGATTTAGTGTACATTAGGTAACTATACCATTTAGGATATTTAATCTGCAACAAGACAAACGATGTATATGCTGTATGTATGTATATTGTGTGTGTGTGTGTGTGTGTGTGTGTGTGTGTGTGTGTGTGTGTATGTAGTATAATAGCTAGTCTGTAATTCATTTAAGAGTGCAGAGCAATACAAACATGATGTAATAATTACATTAATATGCATTTTAGCTTATAACAATACATTACTCAACAAATTAAAAATTATCATCAGATTACAATTATAAATGAAATTACAATAATATAATGTATAAAAAAAAATTAATCAAAGATATTTTTGAAAAATATCATCAAATTTATCAAATTGTTTATTTCAATAATATGATTTATGTTAATCTTTAGAAATTGGTAAAAATATAATTTATGTACAGGCCTTTTTACTAAATCATTAGCAGTGTGTATATCGACAACTCTTAAGTTGTCAGAGCCGAGATATATCTATCTATCCATTGCATGGGTAAAGCATTTTCATTGGTGATCAGAACTTAACCTCCAACAGAAAGGCTACATGAAGGGAAACAACATTTGTTGCGTTGTTGTTGACAATGTAGATAGTCCTTTGACCATCATCTCCAAATGGATTGTATAAATTTTTGGAGTAGTAGCCAACATCCTAAGCGCATAATTTCAACCCTTTAATAATTGGGTTCAGGTAAAAACGTGAGATGACATCCAATAAGGAGGTGAGCTGGTGAAAGTGGTACTGGGTCTCTTACAGTTTGTAGAAATAGATAGTATATGGCAAGTATAGTTTAGATATGTCTCAATTTATGTTAAGATTTATAAAATTCCTCAAAGCTGAGGATTTTTTTTTTCTATTACATGATATTTGACACTTTTGACTGCACTTTCCCATAAACCACTGAAATGGGGGGATGAAGGAATAAATGATCAAGTAATTAATCCCTTGAGTAATTGAAAAAGCTTGAATGTTTCTTTTAAATTTTTCTGATTTTAAAAGTTGGTACAAGTCGTACATATTATTTTTAGCAAAATTAAAGTTAGTACTGTTGTCATTAAAGATTTGAGCATGTATATCCCATGTGAAATGAATCTTTTGAAGGTGAAAATAAACAACTGTGAAGTCAAACCAGAAACTAACTCTAAATGAATAATCTCAGTAGGTAGACATATAAAAAGCATTGTATAAGCTTTACTTAATGTTTTAGATCTCTGCCTGTCATGATGAATCGTAGTTGGGCCACTATAATCTAGCAAAAAGAGAATGTTTGAGAAGGAATCGCTAACAGGTGGTAACTCACCAAGTTGTTGGGATTGAGTTTTTATATTAAATCTAAAACAAGCCAAACATTTATGAATGATTAATGAACTGATTCTTTTTTCATTTATTCTATCTGACTTCTGAATGATGTGTTAATTAACCAGAATGTAAGAGTCTTAAGTGTTCAGAATTGATAATTAGTTTCATAATGTCTGCACTTGGATGTAAAAGAATAAGATGATTAACCTGGTGTTGTAGAAGACAGCATTGAAGTATGTCTCCTATGCAGAGTATGCCTAAATCATCCAAAAAGGGATCTAGGGAATTATGCTTACTATCTCACTATCAAAGTACATGGATTGTGATTGACATATGAAACAGTAAAGAGTACGGTCCAATTTCTTTGTAATTCAAATACCAAAGATATGTTCAGATTGTTTTGATTTAATACTGTAAAAGAATCTGAAACAGAAGTTAAATATGTTCGTAACAAAGTATGTACAGATTTTGTTTATATTAACAACTTTGTGTATAATCTAATACAACAATAGATGCATATGAAATTAACAAAGGTTTGTGCTTTTCTAATGAACATTGAGAATTCAAATTACCATCATTAATACTAATAATATGATCCTTTGGCCAAAGGGAAGAAGATTTTAACAGTCAATGAGAACACATTACCACAGTAACATATCAAGTAGTTTACTTGGTGAGCAACCTCTAGACAGTACGTCTGCTAAATTATCAGAGTATTTGATGTAATCCCAATTGGTAATTTCAGAAACTCTATTTCCTATAAATACTTTACAATTCGAAGAATGCCTATGAATCCAGCAAAGTGCTATTGTGGAATCCGGGTATAAATGTTGTCAAATTGTATCTTTAATTCATTAGATGCCTTCACTAAAACGCATAAGGAATAAACAACCGTAGAGTTCAAATCTGAATAATGTAGTCTTACATAATAACGTAGTCCTTTATGGAGGCAGAAAATCCATGCATTTCAATGGAATGACTTTTACTATCACTGTTAGGATAAATAGAACTGATTATATAATAAAAGCCATTGTATTACTAAAGGTTTGGGTAATATTTCGTCCCAATCAATTTTGAGTTGTCATAATGACTGTATAAAATGTTTGTATTAAGGATAATACGGCCTATAAGTCTTAAAGGATCATAGATACCTGCTATGATAGACAAAATATTCCTTTTAATATAAATTTTAAAATTATTAAAATGAGTAATTTGGAAATTCAGTGTATCTGAATTAATGTTCCATAGAACTTCTATAGTATGTATGTTATTTCTTGCTTAGATAGTTTGAATAAACTATGATTAGACTTAGAAATGATGCGATTATTAGAAAACCATATATGAAGTGAATAACCATTCTGTAGTAATAATTTGTAGATATTGTTCTTCAGATGAATAACTTCATTTAGGTTATTTGAATTTGTAATGAGAATGACATAGAAATAATTTTTATTGGCTTTAGATGCTTGTGGATAAATGTAGCACACAAGAGGTTCTATAAGTTTCAGTTCTTAGTGCATAAAGTTTTATCTCCTGTTTTGGAGAATCACGCCAGAGAATTATCTGTAAATTAGAATTGCTTGATTCAACTAGTATCTGTCACATATCATTTTATGTGGAGGTAATGACATAATTATGGAATCGGAATCTTAATATTACAGAAAACAAATCTTTTGGACTATAAGTCCAACTGGTAGAGTATCATTGAGAGATAAACAGTTAGTGGTTTTAGTTGACCCGTTGAAAACCACTCAAAGTTTAGCTGTCAAACTAGTTGATTTAAATTAACTAGTTTGACAGTTGAACTTACTCCCCCCCAAACTAGTTGATGGGGGGGGGGTGGGTAAATAACACACATTTGACATTAACTGTCTATTAACAAATCATCAGAGTTAAGAAATGACATGTGACCCAAACCTAAGTTTTCTTGTATGAAAGTAGGTAAGATTGTGATTTATTTTTTAGTCTTCTTTCTAATGATAAAAATCTATTCTTTGCATCTATGAAAAAAATCGCCTAGCTTTATATTATCAGGTTTACATGGTAATGACACTATGAATCTAACTTGTCTCTTTTGAGTAAGAGTTGAAAATGTTTTTTGCATGTAGAACTTTAAAAAATGGAATATCAGTATTTAATTATTCTGGAATTTCAATATTAATTATTCAGTATTAATATCAATATAACACTGTATTTAGAATGAGAAGTGTATTATTTATTCCTAAAATGGGAATACCATTTTTTATAAATGGAAGTTGTAATCTTAATGAGAATTTATAAGTACAAAAATTCACTCGACTGCCTGATTCTAATAATACTAGACATCCATGAGTATTACCAAGTACATCATTAGTAATGTATGTTGCGATAGATAAGATTATGGTTTTGTTTGACTATAATTTAAATGATGTCTTTTAATTTAGATTATTTATTTAGTTTTAAAATACGATCTGCTTTATGAGAAGCAATTAAATACTTATTATCAAAATGCCTTTTTAACAGATCGTATGCAATAATTTAATTTTCATTTGTGATTGGTAAATTTTTAATAATAGCTAAGGCTTTGTTCTTCAAGCAAGAATGTAGATAGTGCAGTTTTGTCAATTACTAAATCGCTAAATAAACTATAATAATGTTGCCAGTCAAACAATTAATCGGTTGTAGTTGTGTTTGCTTAGTGCTGCAACTACATTGACATCTTGATCAATTGCCATTTGCTTGAAATTATCTATCAAATGTTGCAACCTACACTCAATACTGCTTAAATCATCTTCAACTTCTGCACGGTCTAAACAAATATCCTCATCTTCTTCCATTTCAAGTTGTGTTTGAATGGTATCAAATTTGCCTTGCATCTCAAGAAGGTATCTTAATTTAATTCATAAGACATAATTATCAACTTGAGGGATATTACATTACAGTTCAGGGATATTACTTGAGGGAATATTCTTGTTATAGAGGATTTAATTATCCTCTCTGTCTTATTAATTGTTCTTTGTTCATTATAAAACTAGTAATTTAATTAAGAATGGTAAATATAAAATATGAATTAAATAAGAAATAATTAAATGAAATTACTTTATGGTAATGAAGAAATAAGTTGTAGGCTGATTTCCAGTTGAATAGTTGGGAACTTGAATAAATCCTTTTTTGATAAACCATAAATTAACATATTAAAGATTTGTAAAATATAACCTGGATTGTCCTTAGATTAAAGAATGCCACAATCAAAATAAATTTCACAATAACCATGGCACAGAGGACCAAAAAAATGTTTGAATAACTATGCCTTAATGCACCTTTCATTATTCTGAACTTACGATGCTGGATCAATTATATCTTTACATAAATTGAGGGGTCAAGGACAGCATTGAGAATCACTACTGAAGATTTATCTGACTCTTTTCAATGATTTATTTTCTTCTTTTTTAGGCGATTAACTATTTCATCAAACAACAATAGCTATTATAACAATTAAAAAACTAAATATTACAGGTCAACCCATGTCAAATCACCCAATGACGATTATGTTAGGCTTACTGTAAAGAGCACCATAATTTTGCAATGTGCCTGACATAATGGAAAATTATCTAGCAATTTCTAGCCTGATTGTAAAGAGGCTTATTTTAATGAGCCCATACAACTAGAAGCCAATTAAACAAGCTGTTAAAATGAATAGTAAACCAAGTTAAACTTAAAAACTACAAAACAATAATTATTTTTTAAAGGAATTATCATCATATTAATTAGTAATCTGTAGTTGGTCAACTCTGGTTTTATTTTCAATTATTTCCATATGGTGACCTCTTAAGACAGTTCAATGAAAACGGTTGACTGGCCTTCTTACACACAGAAAATTTGTTTGACACTTAATTTTTTAAACTGAGTACTTGCAAGTGGTAAACCCCTGGCTACCAGATGTTGATTCATTCACTGTAGCTTCACAGGAAAGATATGTTTTTCTGGGATGTATTCGAGAAATTGTGTGTAAGAAATCTGGAGTCATATCTAGCAAACCATGTTTTAATAACACAATTTTTTGTTCCAATGTAGTATACATTAATTTACACCATGAGAATTTTTCCAATTGCAACAGGTTTCAGTTTATTTAAAGTAGTTTTCTGTATTTATCTTTTTTTCTGCTGCTCTCTTCTGGCCTGTGTATTTTTTTTTATGTTCCATTGTTATATTTTCTTGTTTTTTGCAAATGTTACAGTGATAGTCAGCATTATTCTTATCAGAGCTTGAGCCAATTGCTTTGACAAGTTGTGTGAATTTTCATAGAACAAAATATAGATGATATTTCATTCAAACTGCACGAACAAACAGAAATAATCTCTTTTTCCAAGTTAACAACTTGATTTTCTTCTCCTTCCTGTGTGATTTCTCTTTCCTAGCTGCCCTCTCTAGACCGTACACATCTTCTTTACTGTCAATTTTTCTAATATTATTGATGGAATATTCATTGAACCTAATCCTAACTTTGGTTCTGTCCCAAAAAGTACTGTATATGAGCTTTGTCCTGTGACTACATTTTGAGGAGTTTTTTGCCACTGAAAAAATGCATCCCCCTGTTACCCAATCCAAACGCACATTGTTGTCCATCCAAGCATGTAAATATTTTCAATATCCTGGTTGCAACACTTTATACTCCCTTGTAACTGTGGATGCCATGGTCTTCCATGGACTATCTTACAATCAGGCCAGATAGCTAAAAGTTCCTTGATCACGTTGCCAGTAAGTTCATGCCCATTGTCGCTCAGCAAAATGTGAGGTGCACCAAAGTCTAGAAATATTTTCAGCAATTCAAATGCAACTTCAGCAGCATACTTTATATTCAAAGGGTGAAGAAGGCAGAATTTCATTGGATGATGTTAGTAGTAGTTCTTAACCATTGGTAATCTCCAAAGGGAGTTGATTGAAAATCAACTTGCCTTCGAAAATTAAAATCTTTTCTAGTGACTGGTCGTACAACAATGTTAAGGTGATGTTGAGATTATTTCATGTTACACATTCTACAAAGATGATACAAAAATGTCAACTGCTGGTCTGAGAACATAAAATTTATTTTTCAATGCAAACAGCATTTTATCTCCTCTGCCGTGTCCAGTGACATGATGATACTGAAAAGCATGTTAAAAATATTCTACAAGAGGAATTATCACTACAACAGGATCCTCATTATTTTTCCTTTTTTTAATTAAAACTTTTTTTCACCCACTTCCGTTGTGTTATATTTTCTAGTTAATGCATATTCTGGCCTTTTTTTTTTTTTAGGGATTATTTGATTCCAAAATTTCATGGATGGCTTTTCTATGGTTGGATTAAACCACGGCTTTTAACTACATTGCCACTCTGGTGTTATTTCCGTTTTTTACTAAAGTTTAACTTCATTTTATAAGGTTCATCTTAGGGATCATTCCCATCATTCTTACTGTCTTCCAAACTATCCTTCGCATTTTTAAAACTATCTTTTTAACTTATTCAGTCTTGATGACAACACACACCACAATGAAATAAAAAACACATGATATCACTAAGCAGAACACTAAAGAATGAAAATGCGAGCATGCTAAGACAATTCAACTGCTAGTGAACATTGCTAAAAGAGGCTCCTCACCATCTGTAGCTATGCATTTTTTGACAGGTCATCAACAATTGTTATGGGTTTCAACATGCGTTTTATAACTGAGCTGTACCATTCTTTACAATATGCCTGTATTGGGTACGGCTTATTGCAATAAGCCTGGATGAAATCAGGCTTTTTAAGAGAATTACACATTTTATAATTAGCCTAAGTTGCATGGGCTCAATACAAAAAGCATGAAAAATATCAGGCTGATTACAAATTGCTAGATAGTTTTCTAATTTGCTGGGTGCATTGCAAAATAACGGTGCTCTTTACAATAATCCTGATTTTTCAATTCATCTATGACAATTACATAACCATTATGATTTTTGTCATTTTTTGTATATTCATTGCTCTGAAACTTGAGTTCAAGACTAATTTTTTTTTAAAACTATTTGTGTGGGGTACATTAAATTGTGCAATACCCCACAGGGAAATTTTAACTTTTCAATATCTCACAAACAAATTGACACAAAAACCATTGCATGCTCGCAGAAATCACTACATATTTTATTATATACATAATTTTCCTATCTTGTTTATTTATGTCCTAAAATCAGCTTTGCACCAGCATTTAGAAGACAAAAATTTCAATTTTTCCACAAGTGACTTTCACTGTGATTTGAAGGTCATCAGTTTTAATATTTATAGTCCTTCTTAATATAATTCTAGAGAGACTATTTATGAATTTTGAAGTTTGATGACCCTATTCCTCCCTATGAACAGTTTGATGACCTGTTCCTCTATTTTTTAAAAAAACTCAGAATTATAGGATTTTTCAAAAATATGATTTCTGACACCTCAGAAAGGATGATTAGTAATAAAAATTCAGAAATGGTTTGGTTTGAAGCCTCATAGGAGCAGATTAAGCAGTAAAAATTACAACACTGATATAATAATGTAAAACTGGATAAGCAAGATACTACTGTTACAATATTGCCAAAAAGTGGAAAACAGGAAAGTATCATTTTTGCTTTTTCACAACCCGATCGTGTACTTACAAGATCCAAATAAAATTCCAAATATTTTTGTTTGTCCATACAATAAAGTTAATTTGAAAAATGTACTCATAATGTTAAAACATAATTTAGGTTCAAGTTAACTAATAAGAAAATGTCTGCACTTGTACGTGGTGTTGAAAATGTAACCTCAAAATAACATCACCCATATTTAATGATAGATTATGAATTTATTAAATAAGTAAATGTAAAACACTCCGTAAAAGCAAAAAAATGGCATGCGAAGCACTGAAAAATAATTTAATATTTAATGTACCTACAATACCAACAATTAAAAAAAAAAAAAAAAAAAAAAAAATACAAAAATTAAAAATGATCATACAACCGTTTAATTTTGGATTCTCTTTTTTTCTGTTTAGCCTCCAGAACTACCATAAGGTATTACTTCAGAAGATGAATGTGGATGAGATATGTACGAATGTGAATGAAGTGTAATCTTGTACAATCTCAGGTCGACTACTCCACACCGGCCTCTGTGGCGGAGTGGTAGCGTCTCTGCTTTCATCCGGAGGTCCCGGGTTCGAATCCCGGTCAGGCATGGCATTTTTCACACACGCTACAATTCATTCATCTC
>JAAAKQ030285836.1:0-10384 GCA_010016005.3 Zanna intricata | reverse complement strand
ATGCCTGACCGGGATTCGAACCCGGGACCTCCGGATGAAAGGCCGAGACGCTACCACTCCGCCACGGAGGCCGGCTTCAAATAACAACCTATCTCACACATGATTTAAAAAAAAAAAGTATTAAATAAAATTTATTCCTTAAGACACAACTTATACTAAATTTCATTATTCGAAATTAAAATTTGTAACTGTGATATAAAATTCTTGAACTCAGAATATCTTAAAATTTATTGATTTATAAATAAATTTTGTTAAACAGGCACTTTTTAATTGAATGCTGCAAATAACACAAAGATTTTAAAATAAATAAATAAATAATTTTTCTCAACTTATTTTGTATACTTTAATATATTATCATTTAATTTTTATTTTTAATAAAAGTTATTAAGAACGATTTTGAAAATTAAATTGTTAAAGATGAAAATTTTCTTTCGTTTTTGCAAAATAAATTAATAATAAATAATTGGTGATAAATTTTATCAACCTACTTTATTAGTTAACCTCCGAGAATCACCGTTAAGGTATATTATCAGAGGATGAGATGAATGAATTGTAGCGTGTGTGAAAAATGCCATGCCTGACCGGGATTCGAACCCGGGACCTCCGGAATGAAAGGTTGAGACGGTACCACTCAGCCACGGAGGCCGGCATCAACATACTTAGTAACTGTGAGAAATTAAAATCTGTAATGGGAAACCAAGATTATAATAAATTATTATATAAGCGAAATTTAAGTTGAGAAAAAAATTTATTCGGATGAAAAGTTATACGAAAAATAGACGAACAATTCAAAAAACGATGATAAAGCTAATTTAACAAGATTACATCGACACTATAGTAGATTTCAGCTAAAATTGTAATTAGTGAAACAACGTATGCATACCAAAGGAGATATTGCTCTGCTTATAGCATGCGTCACTGAACAATGATTATCTATTACTGTTTTTAGTTACATTTCATAAGAAAGCTACCTATTCTAATGACTGCTATGATTCGACTTCCAGAAAACTACGAAATATCTTTGAAGTAAAATTATTATTAAGTAAAATACGCCTTAAAGGCTAATTAGTGAGATAGGTTCGCCACATTTAATCCATTTAAAAAAAAAAAACTCGCAATTAATTGTTGTCTAACTGCTACAGAAAAGTGTAGTGTTGCCTCATCGTGCTGGAAAATTAAAAATTAAAATTAAATTACCTTCTTGTTATCAGAAAAATATCTTCCAATAGATTTCACAAATTATTCTACAAAACGTTTAGGTATAAAGAACATGAAATAACCTCATTGAAATAAGTTTTTGAAAATAAATAATTCTTTTACCTGTAATACCTTTTTTTATTATATAATAAAGCAGGTAATAAAAAGTTATTATTTTTTTTTTTACCTCCGGAACCACACTTAAGTATTACGTCAGAGGATGGGGAGATGAATGATGTGTAGCGTGTGTGAAAATGCCATGCCTAACCGGAATTCGAACCCAAACTTTTACCTGTGTTGGAGAATAGTTACGACAGAGCAGTCAGAACTTTTTTATTTTATTTTTTTTTTGTTATGCACCCTTGCAGCAGCTGGAACCACCGTTAAGTTTATCGCCAACCGCTGAAAAGTGCCGTGGCAGCAGATAACGTACGAATCAACCAATGAAGCTAATTATAAAAATACTTAGTATTAAAGGGCGCTTTAATAAGCCACCACCATGAAAAGCAACAATATTGGCTTGATAAAAACGTGCGTTTTAATTAGGCAGTGTTAAAGATAGGCCGTGGAGTAAACGAAAGTTTACGCGGTTTGGAACATATAGCCCACCGGGCTGGTCTAATGGTTAATTAACTCGTAAACGGTCAGCTGAACTTCGTATATCGCGTACGACAAAGCAAGTCCATACAAAATTGACTTGAAGGTTAGGAAATTCCATCCGATGTTCATCAGTGAATTTCAGTCGCAGACACGGAATGTCGCGCGCTGCATCCTGCCGGGCTTTATTAGAAAAATTCCCTGATGCAGTTCACCATGGAAAAGTGCTCTTTACTGATGAATGGACAATTTATCGCAGTTCATGTGCCAGAAATGTGTTATTTCGGGTGAAAGAAAATTCTTATTACACGATAGAGTCGGAAAGAAATCCGCCACATATCCGTTATGATATGAACTGGAATAACAGATCATCATTTTTGTGTTTATTTTTGACGGGCCAGTGAACGGATACTTTTTTGTAGTAATGTTAGAGGCACGGTTAATACCACAGCTTCAAGAGAAGGAGCTCGTGGAACAAGCATGTTTTTAAAGAATAGAATACATACACGTTTTGCTCTATCCGTCCGCGCGTTTCTTAATGAAAAATTTCCAGAATGTTGGGTTGACCGCGATACCAGCGTCATCGGCTCCGTTGTCATGGTCATCATGAATTCCTGATTTCACCACACTAGCCTATTCATTACAGGGAATTATCAAATCACACGTATCAACCACGTCGCTAGACAACAAATGAAAATTGCGTGACGCTGTGAAGGACGCTTTCCTTAACATAACACTAGAAATACTCCGTGGCATGTCACAGAGGGCGTGGCGACATAAAGAATTGTGCGTGCAACATAAGGGTGAACACACAAATCCACTGGACCATTAAAATGAATACTAAGTGAGGAAATAATTAATTATTATATTGCATTTTTCATTTATAATTAATTACAAAGTTTAGTTCTTACTTTAGGGGGATACAGTGACTTCCTGAAATTGTTCAAGTATTAGCTTTTTCTTTGGTACTGAATATTAAAACAAGAATATTTTCAATAATAATAATAATAATTTAATAAATCATCTGAGTAAAAGTAATTATAATAAAGTTTGATGAATAGTTATATACTCATTGGGAAGTATTTTTGGAAAAATTGACTATTTAACCAGGATGTCATTTTATAAATAATTTGTTCATTATAATTAACAAATATCTTCTGTAACAAGTATTTAAATAACAATAAACTGACAAAGAATTAAAATGAAAAAAGAAAAAAGCTACAGTAAATTCATTCTACCTGTGTATTAAAAATACATAAACTAATTTTAAAAAATAGAGAAGATACCGGATGACAAAAAATAGTATCGACCACACATTTACACACCGCAACAAAAAAGGGTTGTATTTAAAAATCAATTAGCGTTTGAGGTACTTTTTTATAGTATTCAATTAGTGGGTATAGATGACAGATAAAATATTGAGGGTTTATTATTATTTTTATTTTATTCATATATTACAACCCAATGTAAGAGTTCATTTTTCCCAGTAAATAATTAAATCGTGTATTTGTGCGTGCGTGCTCTCTCATTCTCTCTCTCTCTCTCTCTCTCTAAAATTTCTTTATTAATCAACAATCCTTTTTTATGAAATGTAACAGATATAATAAATAGAGAAAAACTTTCTTCGTATTTTAATGCCAAAGTAAAACAAGGTTTTTTTGTTTATTAAAATACAAATTAAGTTTATTAAACTAAATATATGCTGCATTTATCGTCCACCTTTTGTAATTTTGAAATTAAATCATAATTCCGTGTCACTTTAAACCATTATTACCGTCGTTTGTACAATGAAGACTCTCCGGATGAAAATAACTCAAAGAAACAGGCAACCTACGGAAGCAGACAAGTCTAGGATGGCCATCAATGTCTAATGGAACGATTGAAGCAGTGCGAAAAAGTTTCTTGCGTAGCCCGAAGAAATCCGTGCGGAAGTGTTCTAGGCAGTTAGGCATTTCTAAAACACCTGTTTACAATATGTTAAAAAAAAACCCGTTACGTTTCACTGCGTACAAAATTCAGGTATTATAACAGATTTATTCATTGGACAAAGGGAAACTATTTTGATATTGCTATAAACATTCTGAATAGGTTGGAGCAGAATGATGTTCTTTTAAACAAGTTCATTTTCAGTGATGAAGCAACGTTTCATGTCTGAACGAGAAATCCGACATTATGCTCATATATGAGGTACTGGATCTCTAAATACCGTTAGTGGACATCAGCGTGACAGTAAAAATTTGAATGTATTGTGCACTATTGGACGACATAGAGTTACTGGCCCCCTTCTATTTTTCCTGGATAAACAATAACGGGGACGCAGCTCCACTACATTTTACAGCAATCGTGCAGGACTTTTCTTAAAAAAAAATTTCCTCAGCGATAGGTCTGAGGAGAAGGGTGGATTGCCTGAACTCTACGATCTCCAAACCTTACCTCCATGGATTTCTATTTTTGAAATTACAATCACTGAAGCTGTTTCTTTTATCACGCCAGTTGTTCTCTGCCATGAATAGCAAGGGACTAAATATCGTCTTGATTTCTGCAGGTAATTAAGGAAGCACCACACATCGAAATCTACTGAGCACATAAGAAAATTGGAGTGTTTCTCTTTTATTTAACACATATTTCGTTTCTCTGCAATGCTTTGTTCTGAACCATATAACCCATTTAAAACCCGAATATTATATTTCGAATACACCTGTAAAAATTCTGGGCTCATTATCTCGATAATTTGGTGTAATCTTTCCAATTGTTGTCAGTAGAAGTTAGAATTGATCGTTTGACAGGCCAACAGCAGCCCATAGTGAACTTTAAATTCCCATCACGTGCACAACAGCACTTTTCTTGGCGTCAATCCTGGCTTTGTCCTCGTTTGCAAAGATTCATTTTATTTTAACAACGAATTTTTACATTCATTATTGTTATCCGCGATACATTTTTCCATCTCCCATAATGAACCATTATAAAAATGATTCGATTTCGTTCCGTTCTAGCACAGATTGACGGATTGAATTTCAATCAATTAAATTTATTATATAAAATCATGTGGCACCCAAAACATCGAGTTCTTTGTATCCAGCAGTCTTCAAACGGTTTACACTTATTTCATCACCGATGTTTAGTTCATTAGTGATACAACAATTCCTAATATGCTGGTTTTGTTTAACCTTTTCCATGATTTCTTGAAACTTTTCAGCGAATGATCGATCAAAGATGGATAATTAACAAACAAATTTCCAGACTGAAACCGCTTGAACCAGTTTTGTGCCACACGTACTGATACTGCATGACAACAATCAGACAACTAAAACATGAGGGGAAAAATATACAGGGCGTCAAAAAACGAGGTGGTCGCCAGGAGCAAAACGTGACGACGTGTAGGGCCAGGGAGACAGCCCAATTGCTGAGGATGCCCGAATTCGGAACACACGCAAGAGTGTTCTGGATTGGGGTACTTCTGATGACGCATGGGGATCCCTCGAGGTGTGAGAGGGTCGCGCACGGAGGGAGTGCTGAGTGTGTGGAATGCACACTCGATCTTCGGTAGGGATAAGTGTTAGGACCGGGAAGACCAGCTCTCTGGAGGAGGGGCTCTTCGGCATCCCAGAAGGGGCGGGTCGTAGAGTCTCGATGAGACCGGGAAGACCCCGATGGGAAGTCCAATTCCGGACCTAAGTTTGCTGGGTAGTAGTTAACCTGCTTCCACGGCACTTCGGAGCGACTGATGATATCTAACGGTGGTCCCAGCTGCTGTGTGGGGTGCTTAAAAAAAAATAATAAATAATTTGACAACTCTTTTAACAGCCCAGGTTGCATTATTCTCTTTTTTGCAATTAAATTTCAAAAAGTATCGAGTTTCTTCTTTATTTTCACTTTTTTTGAAGCGCAATAATGTTAAATAAATAAATTAACATTTATAACCTTTATAAAAAATGAACTTCAGTAATATCACCTTTCAAAAACACGCAAGTCTTAGTTAATATTGCCAGGGTTGTACGATCCGATAGATATCTACCGGGAGAGTACGAAGAGACTTTTTCCCAAACCCCAGTAAACATAAATGAAAAAAAGATAATATTAAACAATATGATTTATTATTGTAAATAATAAAATATCTCTGAAAAAACTGGATGCAAATTGTCAGCTTTATAAAATTAAATCTTAAATATATATATATTATATATATATATATTAAGTATTAATAGGTATAGATAGATTGGTATGGTCATATTTATTTAATATATAAATGAAATAAACTTTTAAAATGAAAATTACATACTTTTTTTTCTTTAATAACAGGTTTACATTGCTGAAGCTGATGGAATTCCAGATTATGGTGGAACACCTTCGCCTGGGAAAAAATTAATAGCTGTAAAATCACTTCTGCATAGTGCAACAGAGAATGACAAGTACGTTATTTAAATTATTTTTAAAAAGTTTGTAATTACCATATTAAATAGTAATAAGTTATTTATAATGCTGCTTCATGCTGTACTTACTAGTGTGACGCTAGACGTCGGAGGAATTGCAGTCCACCTCATGCGCGTACCTCACACTAAAAGCCAGTTCACTGCGTAACTCTTCCAACACTCGCAGGCTCAAGTCGACCTGAGATTGTACAAGATTACACACTTCATTCATATTCATATATTATCCACATTCATCCTCTGAAGTAATACCTTACTGTAGTTCCGGAGGGTAAACAGAAAAAGAAAGGCTTCTATTAAAAAAAATTAAACCGCCATTAAATAATTAACCGCCCAATAAAAGAAAGACACAGCAGCAAGGTACTTTTTTCTAGGTTCTGCGATTAGTAGGGAGATACATAAATCTCCCGCTATCCTTGCGTTCCAGCGAAAGCAGTTAGTAATCATGTCTATCTGGAGCAGTAGAAGAAGGAAGCCCCTTGATTGGCCCCTTGGTCTCGCGGCGGATGTCAGTATCTCCGCTGGAGTAGAAGGCCTGACTTTCCTGGCACGAAGACCAGTAATGCCAGGAGGCCTAGCGGTGAAGACGTAGTAGGACCATCACTCCGAGAACATCGAGCGCCGGTCCGACATTGCGGGGCTCTGGAGGCCACCAGTATACCGGACGCTGTAGTGAGGACCAAACTACCGCTAGGGAAAGCTAGGTCCATTCCAATAGAGTTATGAGCGGCGATTACGACTGCCACCCGACCGGCCATGCCGACTTTCCCGGAGAACACTTTCGGACCCAACAGTTCTCCGCTGCCTTCGCACGCAAAACGTACAAATATCCCTTTTTAGGGCCAACGCTCCAATATTCCAAACAGTCCATTCCATGGTTACCATAAGGTTCTATGGTTCTACGTGCCTTCAAAGCCATTCAGTGATAATATTTATGTAAGGTTTAACAGATCTATCAATAATATTACTGAGAATGAAAACTATCATTTGCGTGTGGTATCAATATTTCATTTTTAGTAAATGATTTATTTTTTTAGTAATTGTTCTTCTTATATTTTTAAGGAAACGTGCATGGGAATGAAAAAATATAAAGAAAGAATTTTATTAATAAATCTGTGCAGTACCCCAGCTATCTGTTCATTAGTAATACGAATCTGTATTTTTATTCCAAGTAAAAATTTTACATTGTATTTTACAGTAAAAATATAATTATTTAATATTTATACTCGTAGTGACAAAATTGTCATTGTACCTTTTTTTTATGATAATTATAAAAAAGATGTAAATAAAAATACACTTAATTCCATATAGTTTAACAGTGGAGCCCACCGGGCTGGTTTAGTGGTTAACATGACAGCGCATCAGCTGATTTTAGAAATCGAGCGAGAGTTCTTAGGTTCAAATCCTAGTTACTTTTATACGGATTTGAATATTAGATCGTGAATATCGGTGTTCTTTGGTGGTTGTGTTTCAATTAACAACACTTCTTAGGAGTGGTCGACCTTAGAATGAATAAGACTACACTGCATTCACATTCATGCATATCACTCCTCTGAAGTAATACCTTACGGTAGTTCCGGAGGCTAAATAGAAAAATAGAAAGATAAAAGAGAGATAGGTTAACATTGGAAGAAATAATTTTCATTTTTTACAAAGAAATTCAAAAAATAAAAAAAAATTATATTACCCCATTTAACCCTTTAAACTAGAAATTTAAAAATCTAGAAACTAGTTTTTAGATATTGATAGGAAGATAAACACGCTAAAAATCAGGTTGATATCTTTATTGTCCTGAAATTTAAAAAAAACAATAGTAACTTTTATTTTTTTCTTCATTTTATTTTTCTCTACTTCATTTTAACTCTTTAACCTCGGAATTTGAACAATTATTTTTCAGTTACACCGCAAGAAGAACATGTATATAAATTTTCATCAATTTATCTTAAGTAGTTTTTGGTGGGCGTTCATTATGAATAGATCATGTTCCTTTACATATGTAGATATCCCTTATCCAGCCCACCAGGCTGGTCTAACGGTTAACGCGACATCGCAAATCAGCTGATTTCGAAGTCGAGAATTCTAAGCATCAAATCCTCTCTCTTTATCTGTTTAGTCTCCGGAACTACCATAAGGTATTACTTCAGAGGGTGAATGAGGATGATATGTATGAATGTGAATGAAATGTTGTCTTGTACAATCTCAGGCCGACCACTCCTGAGAAGTGTGGTTAATTGAAACCCAACCACCAAAGAATACTGGTATCCACAATCTAGTATTCAAATCTGCATAAAAATAACTACCTTTACTAGGATTTGAACCTTGGAACTCTCGACTTCCAAATTAGTTGATTTGAGATGTCGCGTTAACCACAAGACCAGCCCGGTGGGCTAAGGATCAAATCCTAGTAATGGTGTAGTTACTTTTACACAGATCTAAATACTAGATATTGGATACCGCGTTTTTGATGGTTAGGTTTCAATTAACCACACATTTCAGAACGGTCAACTAGATTGTACAAGTCTACATATCATATCATCCTCTAAAGTTCCTTAAAGTATCATATTATTCTTATGATAATTCAGGAGGCTAAACAGAAAAAGAGAGAGTTATTCATAACGTAATGATTTTTTTTATTATTATTAACAGATAATGATCCGATAAGATAGTTGATGATCCACCCTCTGTCTCGTCGACAGTTGTAATTATTACATTTATATAATCAATAGAAAATTTTGTAACGTGTACATAAATATTGCATTACAAAACGAAGATTTTATTTTGCAATAAGAGATAAATAAATAGGCCTATGTTTTTATTTATGATAATTATTTAATATTCTTCATCTAAAGACAGATTTATTTTCCATGAACAGTAAATCAATTAATTACCCAACTGTGCTGGTGAATTTATAATCTTATCAAAGGCATATATGTCGTGATATAGCTAGCTATTTTATAATCATATGGTGTAATTATAAAGTATTTTAATAAATTAAAATTTATTATATCTTAATTTTTTTTTTTAAAGTTTTATCTAGATGAAGTAATTTAATTATAGGGAAAGTTAAGTCTAGCGTTTCAATATAACATAACAAGTAAAAATAACAGAATTGTTTATGTAAATTACTAAATACATAATTGAATAGTTATATTTATGTGTTGAATGTTAATAAATTATTAAATGCTGTAAATTAAAAGGATGTTTATAGTAGATATTACTTCTTGTAGTGTATAAATATATATATATATATATAAATATATATACATGTACATATGTACATTTAGACTTTAAGTGTGGAATCAAGGAATAATAAGAATTATAACCAATCAAATCGTTTTAAAAGCTTTTACACTTTCTTAAATATAAATAAATTTCGGAAAATATGCTAGAAATTTTTTTTAGGGTAAATATATTTATTATACGGTTACCTACTTTATTGCATACTTACAACTAATACTAACATTAATAATAAAAAACATTTCAGATATATTTACTAGTAAAGATTTTAAAGAAAAAATGATATACTTTTAATGGAGGGAGTACTACATATAAATTTAAAACAGATTTATTTTTAACACAAAAACTTAATTTTTTTACTCCTCTATGAAATTCTTTCTTGAATTTATGTATTTTAAATTGAGTATTTATTAATTTAAATATTTAAACTTCTTTGAAATTAAGAGGTTTCTTTAATAAAAATAGTCAATGTTATATTTATAATCTAAAAAAAAAAAATTTTTAATGATGAAAACTTTATTCCTCCCTCTTCATTAATCATTATTACTTTCTTAGTTTAGTCTATTAAAAATGGAATAATTTACTGAACGTACATTTGCTCAACACACGACATGTTCTTGGCCAATTTATCAAACTTGCAGTTACATAAATATTAATCACAAAATGAAAAATAGAAACCAGAAAAATCCAAGTTATTCCCTTCGTATTATATTTTTTCGTTAAAAATGTATAATTTTCCCAATTTCTTGAAATTATGTTTTCAACTGTACAACTGTATATATATTTACAATATATATGTATATACTCGCAAAATTACAGAACAAACTTTAACATGTACAACCTCCTAAGATAAACCCACCGGGTTGGTCTAGTGGTTAACGCGACATCGCAAATCAGCTGATTTCGAAGTCGAGAGTTCTAAGGTT
>JAAAKQ030285825.1:0-10385 GCA_010016005.3 Zanna intricata | reverse complement strand
AAAGAAACAACAGAAAGGATGTAGGAAAGGAAAAAAAAAAAAAAAAAAAAAAAAAAAAAAAAAACAAAAAAAAAAAATAAAAAAAAAAAAAAAATAAAAGGACCCCGACAGCGTCGACACCTCCTGGGGAGGAGGCCATGATGACCAGGATCATCCTCGAGGTACGTCTTGACGGATTGGTGGGATGGAAGGGTGTTGGGGGTATTTGTGGGGTGATGGGTGGGTGATTGGATGGAGTGGATACGATATGTCATCCAATATGGCGATAGGCAGCCATCTTAGTCAAGTGGTAGGAGGTTGTGGTGGCAGGAGACGGGAGGTCTAACTGGAATTGGGAAAAGCGAAATTCCCACAGGGAAGAGGGAAATTTCAAGATGGTCGACTGCGACATTACCGCTCCTGGTGGGTTCCAGGGGTACTATTGACACAGTATCAGCTTTTTTCCACTATTGATGTAGTGCATTAGCTTTTCGGGAAAAGGCGCGAAAAATTGTTTTCAGGTCAGCTTGATGAGGATAGCAGTAAAGATTCTCATTCCATTGACTATGTTAGATTTTGCGATGGTATATCAACAGTAAAAGAACTACTTTTCTGATTACCATAGAACTAAACGCAACAGCATACGCATTATTTGATATCATAATGATTTTGTATACAAGGCAAACATAAAGCGGAAAAATTGCGTCGAATTATGCACCGATAATGTTCGTTCAATGTCTAGAAGACATTCCAAAGTATACAAGCACTTGTGAAACAATAATCTTCACAGTGTTGCTGGACACATTGCATGATCCACAGTGAAGCTCTCGCTTCCAAAAAAATGAGTCCTTGTCTGAATGTTGTGCTAACGACGACACCTAAAATCAAGAATTTCTTCAACACTTTGTAATGATATGGGTGCAGAACATTGTGCGTTAATGTTTTATTATGAGGTAAGATGGTTATCACGTGGGCAATTTTGCAACGTGTTTATGAATTAAGAGATGAAATTTTCTCGTAGAGGAAAACCCAACGGATGTCGAGAAGTTTCGAGATGGTTTATTTGCAATGGAATTGAGCTACTTGGTCGACATATTCGAGAAATTAAATACCTTTAATCTTCAACGCCAATGAGTAGATAACATATGGTGCGAAACCGGATTTTCTGCTCCGGTGGCTGCTTTCAAGACACAATATAGATCTCAGCTAAATTTAGAAAAAGAACTCAGAGTGTCAATTATAAGTATTAAATCTTCCTTCGAAAAACTTTGGCCTGCAAGAGAGGCTAAAAAGAGTCACTAATAAAATAATTATTAAACTTCTCTTTAAGTTAATATAGATATGCTAATTATTAATTAAATACATTGTGCAGTACTGACACAATCCTATTTATAAGTGTATGATATCAGTGTAAATGTGTATTTTATTATTTATTATGACAGAATGCATTTTGTTTTGCTTTCCTCTCAGTAAATTAATAACTTTTTTAATAATATTTTCTTTTCGATAAGCTCGCACCCCCCATTTAATGTTATTACTCCCCCCTAGGGAGGCGCACCCCACAGGTTGAGAAACACTGCCTTAGAGTACAAGCGTGCTTTTGTAAGACGCGATTGTATGAAGTATTAATATTCTACACTATTTTCTAACAGTTTTTATTGCACAGAGGTTTGTTGTAACAATTTAAACGTTATAATGATGGATTTATTTATTATTTATTTTTGCAATAGGCTTACATCCAAATACCGTTACTATAAGGCTGATAAATTTTGTAACATATGAATAATGTTAAGCCTGACCAGGATTCAAACCTAGACTCTTCCCGATTAAAGGCAGAAATGTTACCACTCCGCTACGGAGGTCGTTATTTATACTGTATACTGCATTTAATGTTCTGTGTTTTGAACATATGTTATATAGTTGTGCCTGCGTAATGTTTGGTTCGGTTTATTTTAGACGAATGAAAGCCTGTTTTTTATTAATCGGTTTTTTATCGTTTCTTTAACGGCGTCATTATAATGACTCTAATAGGACAGAGCTTTGAAAAATTTGAATAAGAATTCATTTCATACGTAGTTAATAAGCGATTCTATATTCAGGCTTCATCTTTCGTTGTACGGACTATAGTTATTTCATTTACGTTATGTTCTGTAGTCTAGAAACAGAACACGTTTCGTGTTAATCTTGCTTGTTATCTATTTTACTGTAAGAAATACAGTACAGTCTGGCACAATTTCTTTTCTTTAATTGGAAAAAAGACATGATATCTTTCCCGCGCAACGGTATTAGCGTAACTCTTAACATAGATTTAGGTCTATATAAAGATCGACTGTGGTCTAATTATCATTGGGGACCGAAAATTTAACAATGGATATAACGTTGTCTATCATGTTATACTTTGTTAAATATATAATTACACCGATTATAATTTAATAATTATCCATTTAGCAAATTTAAGTAAGTAAACTCATGCGTACTCTTGATCTACAGTAACACGATTGTTGTGACTGTCGGTAGGTTGAAAATTTTAAAGATATTCTTTTAAAAGTTTACCACACAGGAATGGTTCCAATCGTACCGCGTTTATAATATTTTTAGGTGTATTTGTTGGTTATCTATAAACTAAGAACCATTAATTCGATTTAAATAAATTCACCATCGAACGCTAAATTCTCAGAAGAATGATACGTTAATATTATTTCAAAATACGGTTGAAAAGGCACTTTCTTTAAGAAAAAAAATTCGGTCTTCCGTCATTTTAACCTCCAGAGTAGCTTCGTTTTTCAATTGAAAAACCAATTTCTGCAGTTTTGTCGTCCAGTTTTTATTTATATTAAAAACCTTATACCAATAAAATTAAATCCCTTGAAAATTAAAAAAGAAAAGAAATTGAAACCTCCATTTAAGATTTCACTAGTCTCGCGATGAAAACACTTCCTTTTTTTTTAGAACTATCACGTAAGCATAGATTATTTAAAATCATTTTGAACCACCCTTCCTACTACCAAAATATATTTTTTGTTGCTCTTCTTAGACCGATAAAAAAATCTTAATTTTTTTTTAATGAAAACTATCTGACAATTTTTACTTACTTTTTTAAAAACAATGAGTGGCAACAGAAAGAGATTATCAGTGGTTTTGTAAATATCTTTAAAAAATTGGAGTATTTTAAATCTCAAGATAGTTTTCTTTAATTTATAGAATTTCTTTTAATTTTCTCTTTCTTTGATCACTGTATAACAAAACAAGACAAACAACTTTTGGAAATTATCAGTGATTTAAAACCTTACAAAAAACAAAAAGAAAAACAAATTTTAACTTTTAACTTTCACGATTCAGTCGAAAACACTGACATTTCAGTAAGAAAATAATAACCTTTGTAATAAGGTTGATATAATTTCTATTTCCATAAGTAAAAAATCAGAAATGTATAAATATAAGAACTATTCTAACATAATGTAATGTATCAAGACGTGATTGGCCGGAGGCATGGCGTGGTGGATCGTTGGACAGTACTTTGGCTGACTGGATATGGATTGTTCGGGGTCTACCTCCACTCCGAGGGTTCCGTATGACTGACAGATGTCAATATTGTGGGGATGTGGAAGATGTCATGCACGCCTCCAAGAACTGTCTGAGATAGGGAATGGAAAGGCCGTTCGATAGGCTTGTCTCATCTGACGAGATTATGAAAGTCATGATTTACTCGGAAGAAGGCCGGAGACAGTATGCGAGATGGTTTCATAGGTGCTCACTAAGAAGCTAGAGGAGGAAGCTAGCGATTACGGCGGTGTTTTGGTCTGGAAATAGGGGTAGAAGGCCAGCTCCCGGGGGTGGGTGATGGGGGTCCACCAGGATCGTCGTTTCCGGGTGCCCCCGGAGGACGCTGGAAGTCCCCTTGAAAGGACAGCACAAAAAGAGCTCGCTGGCACATGCGGTGACGATGTCATATCTTCGGGTAGTTCCGTCAGATCTGAAGTTCAGATCGTAATGTCATGATGTCATTATGACGTCATGAAAAGAAATTTAATTAAGAAATAAATAAAAAGAGGATGGTGAAGAATTATACCATATTTTAAGATAGAGGAGCGTCGGTCAGTTGCGTCCGGCTGAAAAAGAATCCGTCCAATTGCGTCCCCCATATTTAATTTTACCCGGTCAACTCCGGTCCGGTTCTCGAAGCACATTGTACCTTGCTATTCCGAAAAATCGATCTTAATTATAAGAATAGAATCTAGTGTATCTTCCACTAATTATTTGCGCTTTTAACATCCCAGTGAAAAATAAAAACCTATTACACACTTATTAATCATCAGCAGTGATGTCCTATGAAAGGAGCTACATTATATATTTTATCTAAACACTTATAATAGTTTTGTCATTTCTCTACGCTAAATCTTTTTTGATGAGCATCAAAATAGACAAAACTATTTTAAATTGACAAAACTATTTTAAAATAGTTTTGTCAATTTTCTGTGCGACTTTTATTTTTATTTATTTTTTACTTTTTTTTCTGTTGTTTGTCTACCTACTTACAATAATTTTGTCATTCTTCTATGATACTTTATTTTATGGGAAAAAACTGTATGTCGATAGCCTCTATATACTGTATCCGAGAACAGGTTTTTCTGAAGAATTTATACATTTATTCCCGAAGATTTTTTCCTTTTCTTCTATTTGTTTTTATCTCTTCAAATTTTCTTGATCGGGTTTGCTGTTGAAAACATCAACCCGATCAAGAAATCTGACAATCTGACCCGATCTGACAACTCTTACTAACAACTAAATGAGGAATAAATTCAGAAAAATATTCCCGGAAAATGAATAAATACAACAAGAAGCAGGTGGGATAGGAGTGTTGAACCGTTCTAATCGTTAGCGGCAACAGGGACGCGATTGATCGGTTTGAAAAAGGGAGTCGGGTAGCGGTGGAATGGAAATGACCAGAAGTTATAACACTTTTCTATTTTGATAGCACAAGTACAAAAGACCGGACAAAGTAAGGTAGAGATCAAAAGCAAAGTGGCACAAAGACATATTTACCTCAGAAAATAAATTTGCTGGTATCAAATTCGGTTCTGTTAACATTTATAAATTCTTCAAAATATTTTCTTGGAATGTAGTACCTGGTTGTAGGAAAACAAGACGAGCAGCAATGGAAATAAAACAGGCTTTAAAAATGTAATTTTACCGAAGGACTCTGAAAGTTAAATGGTCGATAAAGTTAAAAAAAATAAATAAGGCAAAATATTTTTAAAAGATGAATTAAATTGGTGAACCGGACAATAATCCATCTAGGTTATTTAAATTTGTGGCAGAGGAACGAACAGAAGGTAAAAGGTGTAGAAGAAGACAAAGACAGGAATATAAAAAACAGATAACTGAAAATGTAGGGTGAAGTAAGTATGCTGAGGTTAAAATATTAGCACACAAGAGAAAGGAATAGAAAATAGCTTCGAACCAGAATGACTTTTTAAATTAACTTTAATGCGGTTCCTATTTTCATCAGAGGTTAATTTTCATCGCACGGTTTTTTCTTTTTTTCTTTTTACTAAACCAGTTGCGTTCTATTCAAATGTTCTACCCATTCGATTTTCAACAATTCGGAATAATTGAAAGTTGTTTGAAAAAATCCTGTTTGAAGCGATGGAACTCTTCATTTTTTATTGTCATTGTGATCATAGGTAACACCTGCTTCTCATAACCATAACCAGCTTTTCAATATTATACGCTACTAGTTTGAGATAGGGTATAATTTTACCTACCTTTCCACCTTATTTAAAAATATTGTATTTTGAAACTACACGCGCTCTAAGTCGCTTAAATTGCTAGTGAAAATTATTTAGCTTTCTATTCTGGCGAAGGGGCGACGGGAACATAGTTAAAATAATCTCAAACGCTTATTATTTATTTTAATAATAACGATTAGAGAAATCTGATTTTTGTAAAAATAATAGTTTTTTATTCGATCTGGATTTCTGAAACTAAACTAATGTATTAAGTTGTGATCGATCAACCGTTCAGTGGATTATCATTTCGTTCAATAAAAAAAAACCATAACTTAGTGTTACCGTTATAAAGACGTCCGATTTAGGATATGTCCAAATATACACAACATATCCAACATTTTAATGGTTATTTATATTTTATTCGGTAAAAATGTAATAAAAATGTACTAAAACTGATAAATATTTCGCAAAATGTATCGAAGCAGTAAAATTTAAAATATTTAAAAGTAATTACGTTTTACTGTCTTATTTAAATTTGCTGTAGTGAGCTCTCCGTAATGTAGACTAT
Source organism: Zanna intricata (assembly GCA_010016005.3). Taxonomy (NCBI): domain Eukaryota; kingdom Metazoa; phylum Arthropoda; class Insecta; order Hemiptera; family Fulgoridae; genus Zanna; species Zanna intricata. The sequence goes on along the minus strand of JAAAKQ030285825.1, from coordinate 4,109 downwards.
TTCATCGTCAACGGTTCAGAATATTTTAAAAGTAAAACGTTTATTTTAAAAGAATAGAAAAACACATATGCGCTTTCAGTCATTTTTTATTAAGATCGATAGCCGATTCGATTATTCTATTAAATATATTAGTCGCGTTGTTTGCCGATACTTTAAAATTAAATAATTCGGTTTAATAATAGTTACTGTAAAAAAAATCAAGTCGGTCTGTTTTTTATTTCCACATTTGATCTCCACATTTTCATTTTATTACTCAAATTTGTCTTCAAAAAACAGAATTTTTTTTTTAATTTACAAGCTTTTTTGAAAACTTTGTACTTAAAAAAAATTTACACGCAAATATTAAAAGCGCATGATTTTTTTTGTGTGCGCTTAATTAGCTATTAAATGATCAACTTTCCCCCTTTATTTTACCTCAATTTATACGTTTTTAGAATATCAGGTTTTCACTTAACAACCATCATTTAAGTAGTAGCTTCGGTCAGGTAAAGTTATTAAAAAAAAATTAAAAACTCTATTTTTGTTATAATTAGCAAAGAAAAAAATTATGTATAGAAATAAAAATGAAAATTAACCATTATTGTATTACGGATGGAGTGAGATTCATAAATAATAGTAAATAATCTTTTTATAAATATTTGTGCCGGTGCAAATTATGCGCAATAACGTTTACAAGAAAGGCCGGCTTTTTGTCTCACGAGTAGTAATCCAAAACAGCTGAGGCTATACAGACAATTTTTTACCCGAACTTTAAAGTACTTTCCGTCTTACAACTTAATATACCATACCAGTTATTTTAAAACTTTTTTTCAAATAACACTTCATCCCATTCGTATCAATGGCTACTAGTAGTAATAATTTTACGTTTGTTTTTATTCTGCTTATAAAAACAAATATGGAAATTTTATTTAAAAAAAGACATAACAACCGATTAATGAAATACCTATTACATAAAAAATAGCCAATTACTGAAAATATCATCGATCCAACATCTAAAAATCGCAAGAAGACAACTAGAAAAGATTTATAATCAAACTATTTAAAACGGCATAAAAATATGTATGTTTAATCGTAAAAATTAAATTTTGTCCACAAGGATAAACTCAGATTAGGAAAAAAGCCTCTCAAAATAAACTACTTTTCTTAATTTTTCTAAAGTTTTTTTTGAAGAAAAATTTCAATAATAAAATTATATTCAATAGCTTAATAGAATTAACAAGTTAATTGAATAAAATAAGCTCCGTGCAACTAAAAACCGATTTCTAAGAAACTTTAACAAAAAATGACTCAGTAATTTTTATAAATGTTTTCCTAAAATTTCTGCTGGTTATTCAATTCAATAATTTCCAAATTGTTTACACGGTGTAATTCAATAATTATATAAAACCTAGTAAGTTGAAAGTTTACAATTTATCTAAAAACATACGCAGTTGTTCTAATTCCTATAAAAACTTAAATAAATAAAAATAATAAAACAAATACTCATATACCACTTAATAATACATATGATCAATTTTGTGATAATTTAATTTTCGTATGATTCTAGCTTTATTCTAAAAAAGTAACTAAAAATAACAAAAAAAGAAATTGATTATATCAAAAAACATATTTCAGAAGTAAATGAACTTAACTGACAAAATAAAATATTTATTACTTTGTAGTAAGAAGTAAATGTAATCAAATGGACCTTTTGAATTAATCCGATACTTTTGTAATTATACACTTTTAATGATATTATTTACAGCAAAATATAACTATAAAAATTACACTTTTGTATATTGAAAAATTAAATTTATAGACGTGACTGTTATTTATGCAAAAATATAAAATTTTAAATAAGTAGTTTTACATTTACATACAAATAATTGAAGCTTTTATGAATATATTTTATAAAAATACATTTTAAAATTGAGTACGAGTGATTTTTGGTAACGCATGAGTTTCAACGCAAAGAAAGCACCCACATTCATGAAAGGTTTTTTGTTTAAATAAATTGCCAGTTTAAAAATTTTAGTCTAACATATTATTTGAGAAAAATAATGATATTCAATTTGTCAATTGGTTTATTCCAATTTGGCATCCAAATCCGGATAAAATTTACGAAGTGCATCCATCTAAGAGTCATTATTCCTGATAAAGATGCTGACTACAATCGTTTAATCAAGGTAGTTCAAATATACAAACGTGTAAATTCTTATTGTTAATGCGGAAAAAATAATAGAATATGTCTAAGTAGTATAGAAGCATCAATCCTGGAACAAACTTGATCTTTGACCGCATGAAGTTATCCCGCACCACACTAGGTGAAGGTCATCCTCCTCCACGAACCAATAGGATTGCAGAAATTTGGTCACTTGACGCTGTTTCCGCCATCTTATCACCGCCCCGGCGCCAAATTTTTCCGGCCCCTCCACCGTCTTTCATCGTAGACTGAGTTGAACGAGCGGAAGTAAAATTTTAAGTCCCTTAAAATTTTACTTCCGCTCCATCAGACTTTACATCACTTGCTGATCTACGGGAGTTATAAATTCCGCTGCACAGTAGGGTTGTGATTACGCCTAAAAGATTTATTTTCTGTCTGTAAGATTATATTTCACCCGATGCGGTAGAAGAGAGGCTTGAGACACCGACAGGAAAGCTGCAGACCGTAGCTTGAGTTAAGAACCAATTGAAGCGATTAGTTAGTACATACTCGAAGTCGTAAGTGACGTAAAAAATAAGACCGATAATGTCTACCGAATCTACTTCGAAGGAGATGATTAAAAAATCGGAGATATGATCTCTTCATTTCCATCAAGATGATGAGTGTTTTTAGGCGACGCAAGATTCCAAGGCACGTACGGATTATACGAGTTGCCCTTTATGTCAGTTCTGAACTCTATGGAGAGAGATGTATAAAATGGCATGCGTGTACCGAAAAGGTAACAGTTTAAAGAAAGGAAGCGGTCTGTTAAGTGTTCTCACAATCAACGCTGTGAGTTACTTACTAACGAAGGCAGTAGGAGCAGTAATAAACGAATCTGACGATTTATTGCCGGTAGAACTGCATATACCGGGGTACCAGTAGTATGGTCCAGATCCAAACTTTGACAGAGGCTAAAAACAGGTGACCGGGGAATAAATTTTCTGAACGCCGCGTGCAAGGAGCATGATATCGCATATTTTCAATGCTATTATTCGAATACCTGGGTTGAAGCGGACAGATTATTACCAGAAAGAGCTTGGGAAAGAGTAAAGTCATCCGAGCTAGTATCGGGGTAAAAGCTGCAGCTAGAGTGGTGACTAATATTATGAAAGTAAACAGCAAGTTAGGTGGAAGAATTCGTAAATGCATTATACGTAAACGTGGTAAAGGCCTCTACCTTAAACCGTACGCTACAAGCTGTATTGGTTGTGGAATTAAGAAGAGAGAAAGACGTCAAACCGAGACTGAAAATGAGGTCGGCGATGAATATGTTACTGTTAAAAGTTATTCCCCGTAAACCTCTAACGGATTTGGATTGGTGAAAATTTGTGCTAAAGTATGGCATGATAATTTCAGAGATCTGTTTATCAGAGACTCGTTATCGGAAAAATTAACTCAATAGAGTCGGTATAGTTAACTTGGACATCCCAACCCCCGTAGGGGAAGACACCTACCAAGTGGCGATTCCGGCCGCCACACCACCCCTCCCGTTCCTGGCCCAGAAGGGCTTTACCGGGAGTCGTCTGAAAGACCTTCGTACTGATTACATATATCAGTCATCAGGCAAGCCTCGGTCGGGATGCCCCCCGATGCAAATGCCGCGGTCGACATTTAGCATCAGAGAATTGATATCTCAGCAGCAAATCGCCCTTGCCGTAGGCTTAGTTCGACCTACACGTAGCCCTAAAGCTAAATAACCGCAAAGCACGAAACTCCGCGCCTAAGGTAATCAATCTAACTACCCATGTGACTATGAATCCCATATACGCAATATACGCATCGATCGAGAGAAAATTGACAGGAGAAAAGATACCCTCTAATAAATGCAGCAACGCAATTTTGACCTGTACAACTTAACTCATTAAATATTCACTATGGGATCTAACTGGAGACATTGCCTCCAAAATACCACGTTCACGTGACA
>JAAAKQ030285803.1:0-10386 GCA_010016005.3 Zanna intricata | reverse complement strand
ACCCTGGATGACGCAATGGTTCGTAGGAGGCCAGCGACAACCTGCCACTCAGTCCGGGTCTTCCAATTGACCCTTAAATGTAGGCCTGAGTGTAATCTCTCAAGTTCCCTAACCACTCTGTTACGCACAAACTCATATCACAACTAAACAATACAACATTACTACATCCAAAATTTCAACATCCTACAGGTAATAATTTTTGAGTTATGCGAGAATACGTACGTATAGATTTCAAGCCGAAACTACTCAAAATTGATTCAGGAATAGTCAAAATGTATATTTCTGTTGAAATCTAAAAACGTAAATTTTCTTCGTACAAGGAAGTAAAAAGCTTCTTTTTTTTTAGAAACCTGAATATTATTTACAATTTTAAAAATAGTTACTTAATGATATCAGTTTTTAATAATTCTCAATTTTTAAAAAATTTAAAATCGGAAGAGACAAAAGTTGAAATTTTTATTGATATCCTGTTTAATCAAATTTAAAAAAAAAAAATAGATTTTATAATTTTTTTTCTAATACATTTAATATAATGTTAAGAATTAAAACAAGATAAAAAATAATATCGTTGAAATCTTTATTAAAAATAAAAATAAAGAAGATATATATATATATATATATATATATATATATATATATATATTTCTATATGTATATATGAAATAATGAATATAGATTACTTATAACCCAGTCTTATATTTAAAATATATTTACAATAAAATACTAACTAAATTAAGCCTCAAGTTATAAATAAATAAATAATCATATATGAGAGTTTAAAGAATGTTTAATAAAGCAACAGTTTTTATTAAAATATTTTGCGTATAATGTTAGCATTCTTAACTTTATTACTTCATTTTTTTTTATTATTATTAAAAATTAGATAAGCAGAATAAAATTGTAATAAAAAAAACAAACAAAAAACAAGAAGATAAAAAATGTCTATTATGGATGAACAATATTAACCGATGAAAGTTAAGAGTGTTTGTAAAATATTCCAGCCAGTTACTGGATACCAAGAAAGGATTTTTATTAGTTATATAAATCCGCTTTTACTCTTATTTAATTCAAAACGTCCAGCGTTGAATAAGAACCACTTCTAATTATTTAATCATTTTGCCTTTAAAAAAAAAAAATAGAAAAAATAAAAAAAAGCAGGAAGGGTCTGGCTACTTCTCCTGCCAAAAGCATAACATCCTTCGAAAAGAATTCTGTAGGGTGAGTTAGAGAAGAATGCAGCTCTGCAATACTGATGAATGAAGAAATCTCCCCAGCCACAATCCTGTACACTCCCTTTTTTAATTTAAAAGATGTAGTCATTTGGAAAATTACTGGACACGCTAATATAGTGTTTTTTTGTTTTTTTTTTTATATATATATATTTCTTTTTTTCAGTGGTAGCAAGAGCTCCAGGGACTGCTTCTTAATTCTAAAACTGATCTCTTTTTATATGACCTTCCTGACCTATTAAATTCTCTTATCCTTTGAAAATTTGCTTTGGTCTGTCAGACCAAAGTACAGTTGAGTACGTATACTTGCCTTTATAAATAGGTTTTTGTAGTTCTTTCAATACTAAATGTACTGATTTTTTTTTTTAATTTACTTAAAAAAACCACCTTTTCGTGTTACTCATTCCTATAAATTTTTACTTTTTTATTACCTTAACTGTTTAAAAAAAAACTATGCTTGTAAAATAAATGTTAATTAATTATTTTAATCAGCTTCAGTTAAAAAGAAGTAATAAAAATGCAAATGTTTAATATTAAGTTATGTATTTAAAACATTAACAAATACTATAGATAAGTAAAATGAAACAAAATTAACTGTTTAAAAAAATGGCTAAGCATTGGGTATTGGGTACCATATTGGGTAAAATGGTACAATGGTAAAATGGGTAAAAACAATGGGTACACTTTCAACTATACAGATGGCTCTGTCTCGGCCGACGGATGTCACTGTTTTATTGTGCTCCCTGACACCGAAATACTACATATAAGCTAAGTGCCTGCTCCTCTGCGTTTTTTTTTGCGAGGCCTATGCGATTTACTCCGCCTTGAAAATTATCGAGGCCTGTATTAACTACAGTATCCTAGTAATTACCTAGGAGTGTACTTGTGAATTCACCGGGCTGGTCTAGTGTTAAACGCGACATCGCTAATCAGCTTATTTCGAAGTCGAAAGCTCTAAGGTTCAAATTCTAGTAAAGGTAATTATTTTTACACGGATTTGAATACTAAATTGTGGATACCGGTGTTCTTTGGTAGTTGGGTTTCAATTAACCACACTTCTCAGGAGTGGTCGACCTGAGATTGTCCAAGTCTACACCTTATTCACTTTCATACACATCATCCTCATTCATCCTCTGAAGTAATACCTTACGGTAGGTTTGGAGGCTAAACAGATAAAGAGACAAGAGTGTACTTGTGAGCTTGAGGTGTAGACGTTCTGAATCCATCGTCCAGATTATTCATTATATCCTTTCAAGAATAAATAAGACACTAGTGTTGGTACGGGTCCCAGGCCTTTGTGGCATCCTCGGGAACGAACGGGCTGATGAAGCTGCCAAGAGAGCGGCAATAAATGGAATATCTAAAATCGATTATTTATAATTGATTTTGGATTACGAAATCGACTTCTAATAATAAAAATGTAGGCTTCATCAAATGGTGGTCAAAAATCTTTGCAATTAATATCTTGAAATATGATTAAAAAGAAATATTTTAACTAAATTTTATGCTTTAATATAAAATCTTTTTAATTACATTAGGAAAAAACCCAGTAAAACTCGGTATTACTTCAGAGGATGAGAAGAATGATTTGTAGCGTGTGTGAATCCCGGCCATGCCTCACCGGGATTTGAACCGGGGACCTTCGGATGAAAGGCCGAGTCGCTACTACTCGCGTCACGGAGGCCGGCAAAAAATTCTCATTATAGAAATATATAGAAATATTTTGGCTTACTCTGTGGCTTAACGTTTAGGCATATTTAAAAATATTTTTTAAAAAATCTAAACAAAATAAAAATAATTATTTTGGTTACGGCCGTACATCTCTGGTCAGATCAGGGTCGAAATCTAAGAATAATTAGAAGTTGTAAATAAGTAGTTTTTTCTAAATGTCATGAATTTTTAGTTATCTACTTAAGAAATATATAACAAAAACTTTAAAATAATTAAGAAATTACATCACTACGTTTAAAGTCAAACGAAATTAATTTTTTTTTTCAAATTTAAAAATTTTTTTAAACATATATATACTTATTTATATAGCCATGACATTCTCGCTAACATAATGATACCAAAACAAAATGATAACACAATGATAACAAAATGGATTCAGGAATAGTCAAAATGGATATTTCTGTTGAAATGTAGAAACCAAAATATTTCGCGATCACATTATTTGCTTTACTTTGTACAAGGAAGTGAAAAATCATGCGAAATTTATTTATTAACATAGAATAATAAATTTTATATCAATGACAAAGAAATGTGTGAAAAATAAACTGAAAAGAAATTCTAAAAAAACGATTTTTCTTTACCCCTTACCGTTTACGAATGATTTTGAATTAGCTAAAGTCATTTTTTTAAATTTCTAATATTTTGTTATGTAGCTGCTCTATATTTTTAATTTAATTAATTAATTTTTTAATAAAAATAACCTATACAAATTACATCACTGTTTTTATTATTTTTAAAAACATTTTAATTATTATTTATTGTAAACCAGATAATTTTTTTTTGTATCGTACAAAAATATTTTTTGATAATAATATAATTTGTATTTGAATTTTTCTTTTGTTTAAAATTTTAATTTATTTAATAAAATAAATATTAAGTTTGTATAATTAATTCAATAGCACAAGTGGTAGCGTACTTTTCCAATATATTTAACGACCCGAAATTTGATTCCTGATTATAATTTCATCAACTGAAAATATCTCATAAATTACATTAACTTTTTTCTTAATCTCCGGAACTACTTTTAAGGTATATCTTCAGAGGATGAGATGAATGAATTTTGGGTGAAAAATGCCATGCCTGACCGGGATTCGAACCTGAGACCTCCGGATGAAAAGCCGAGAAGCTACCACTCGCGCCACGGAGAATTACCTTAACTTCTCTCTTTATTTGTTTAGCCTCCGGAACTACCTTAAGGTATTACTTCAGAGGATGATTGAAGGTGATGTGTATGAATGTGAATGAAGTGTAATCTTGTACAATCTCAGTGCTAAGGTTCAAATCCTAGTAAAGGTAGTTTTATATGGATTCGAATACTAGATCGTGAGTACCGGTGTTCTCTGATGGTTGGGTTTCAATTAACCACTCTTCTCAGGAGCGTTCGGCCTGAGATTGTACAAGACTACACTTCATTCACATTTATACACATCCTTATTCAACCCTTGAAGTAATACTTTATGGTAGTTCCGAAGGCTAAACAGAAAAAGAGCGAAAAGAGAGGTCGACCACTCCTGAGAAATATGGTTAGTTGAAACCCAACCAAAAAGAACACCGTTATCCACGATCTAGTATTCAAATCCTTATAAAAATGACTACCTTTACTAGGACTTGAAAACTCTCGATTTTGAAATCAGCTGATTTGCGATGTCACGTTAACCACTAGACATCCCGGTGGGAAAATTACCTTAACTTAAAAACAAATAAAAGAAGTTATTATGCTTAAACATTTTTTTTAAATTATTTTTTAAACTCTATATTTCGTTGTTATAAAAGTAATATAAAAATCGCAAAATATTGATTAGCCAAGTAGGTCAAATAGGCTAAGATATTTTTATATCTCAGATAATACTTAGAAATAAATTTTCATGGAAAAATATTTTTAACAAACTAATATTGATAGAATAAAATTTTAAAAAAATATTCTTTTAAAAGACACTTGAAATTATGTAAAAGAATATACGACTGATTTAGTATTTTAACAATTAAATCTGATAGTAAAATAGGCCTAAAATATCGGGAAATGATAATGTGTTTCGAATAAAAAATATAAAATTTATCATAAATTAAATTATCATATCACATTTTTTTCATATTTTATTATTTACCTAATAACTTTAATAGTGGTTTTTTTTGTTTAAATTTTCATTTTTATTTATCTTATCTGTGAGGGATTAAATAGTTTTTTGTTGTTATACATTTTAACATCAAATGGCTCCAATTAAAATTATAATTAAAAAGAAAAATAAAAAAAATAATAAAAAATATTATCGCTTATATTTGAAGGTTTTTATGAGATAAAAAAATTAAGTAAAAAAAAAAATAATAATTAGATAAGAAATAAAAATTTCTACGAATTACATTTATATGTGCGTAGGTTTGTCATGAAATTGTATTTTATCAAATTACAAGTATTTATTTATTGAAAAATAAATTAAAAAGAAAATGATAATATATAAAATGGCCACTATATTTATTTTTTGATTATTAATTTATGAATTATAATTAATTTATAATTGAATACTACCGTAGATTAATTCTGTAATAACTTACTTATTAACAAAATATTAATTTAACGTACAGAAAGCTGAAAAAAATTAAAGCTAATATACTACTGAAGATATGTGAAATAAAATTTTGTTTCAAAAAACATAAATAATTTCTGAACTAAAAACAATATACGAGTTCTTTTTTTTGCTTTTACCTCTGGAACCACCGCGTGTGTGAAAATGCCATGCCTGACCGAGATTCGAACCCGGGACTTTCGGATGAAAGGCCGAGACGCTACCACTCGCGCTACGGAGGCCGGCAGTAAACGAGTTCTATAAATAAAGTAATAAGAGGTTCAGAAAAAACGTTTTATTTACAATCAAATTATACATGGACTCTATCGCTTTCGAAATAGTTACCTAGGGAAGCCACACTTGAATTAACAACTATCGCCACTCCCAAACCCGCGAACGCAAAAGATTGCCATATTGTAAGTTCTACTCTTCCTCTTACCTTACCAAGAAGAAGAGCGCACTACGGAGACCAGCCCAGAAAACAACAGCCGCAAGAAGAATAAGAATAAGAAGTCTCCAGCCTAGCAGCCACCAGCCCGATAGCCAACTACAGGGACCCACGAAGAGGCCTGCACTTTCCACCGTGAGCCCCTCGGGTCCACCGGTTTGGCTTACGGTATTGTAACTCAGTTACAGCTGGTTTTATGGAAAGACAGGCGAATGAAAAAAAGAAAAAGACAAAGATGACAACGAAAAAGAAGAAAAGAAGAACTGCGCCACGATGAGGTTCCAGCCGACAGAACCCACCCAGCAGAGAACTAGCGGGAAGGGCAACCAAACGGAAGAAGACGTCAAACTTCTCCTCACCTACTACCCATTTTCCTCAAAATACTTACGATTTACTTCAGCCAGCACATACGACTCTCTCCGGAGAGGGGAGAAGCATTGCTTCGGCGAAATAATAGGGCTCCGAAAAGCGTACTCCTGCCAGCATGAAAGGCGTTATCACCGAAAGGAATTCAGTTGACTGACTGTTATTCAAATTGTTCTATCAAAGTATAATAAAGGTAGTTAAAAGAAAAAAAATTATGATATCAATAATACATATGTTAAGTGGCTGAAAAAACTTAATAAATCTTGTATTTATTGAAATAATTAGATTTCAATATAGATTATATACTAATATAAAGGATATGATTTAAAATTACTGAATAAATATGCAAGAAGTAATTATAGAATAATTACAAGAAATAAAATTTAAAAAAAAAATATGTTTTTGTTGATAAACAGGTAAAAAACTTTCGAATTTCTTGTGTCAAAATTCAAAAATTGATGATTTATGGTTGAAATTGCATACCATCCTTTTGGTTTGATTTTTTTTGTTGATGTTTTTTATTAAATTAATTGTATTCGAAAAATTTCAAATAAAATATATATTTTTTATTCTTCTACGACACACCTAACACCAATAATTTTATTTTAAATATTAAAAAATCCTTGTGGAATTATATTTATAAATATATAATTAATGATATAAGATTTAAAATAGTTAATAATTATATACACTGGTATGTATCAATACAATAGTTTATAGTGGAAGAAAAAGTATAAAACACTGCATAATATCTTTTATGTTATTATTATTTATCAATAGTTATAATAATAATTTTTATTGAAATTATATTAAAATTATCTGATTTTATATAATAGTTACAATGTACAATAATTATATTCTCGTATGATAGCTATAATCTATGTATACATATGAATAACATACATAATAACTGAGATAATGTTGCAGTCTGTTCGTCTTAGACTAACAATAACAATAGTGCATATACAAGTATGTACTTTCTTATTTAATATATATATATATATATATATATATATATATATATATAAGAACAACAACAACATGATTATGATGATTATGGTTATGGAGGGGGTGGGGTGAAGAAAAAGAGAAGGTTCATTGATCCGAAGATGTACTTGAATAAGAAACAGGACAGTAGTAAACCTGTTATTCAAGGGAGGGTTTGATTGTCGTTTTGTATATGAGAGATAGAGAATGAGTAAAATCGGGGTGGGGATAAATGCGGATGGTATGGTCATGTGCAGGGTGCATTGAATATAGCAATTGTACAGTACGTAGTATCCTATATAGTATAGATTAGTATATTGCATTGCCGATTGCAGTGTTCTCTATTAACTCCCTAAGGGTTTCAAAATTAAACCTACTGCACTGTAACTAGAAGATCTGGATTGTGTTGCTTGTCACAGTATCATCAACAATTCATTCATTTCACTTTATATCATGTATTTTTAAGTTAGACTAACACGATTTACTCATTATTCTAATGCTTTCACTCGCTATAGTTTTCTCTAAAATTCTAAAACGGTAAATATAATTTATTTATTATTATTATTAGTAAGAAACAAAACAAATATTCTTTATAAATTATTAAGTTTTCGTGGACCAACATATTCATTAATATTCTTTTTTATATTGTAACAGTAAATAAAAAGCCAAAGTATACAAATCGGAAAACAAAAAGGAAACAATATTTCAGTGAAATGCTTGGCCTTTGGAGATCACCTAGCTACATTAATAAACAACAAAGACGACGGCATTTTCATATTGGAGAAACAACATAATAAAATATCCTGTAAAACCGGATGAAAAGACAAAATATATGGACATCAAATCAACTGGAAAATTCCCGCTGGAAAGATAGTACGACAAAATTTCATAAGCACCCCACTTAAAGTACTTGGAAGAAATTATCCGACCTAAGGGACTTTCTTTTTCGGTTTAGCCTCTGGAACCACCTTACGGTGGTTGATATCCTTAAGAGGATGAATGAGGATGTTATTATGAATGTAAATGGAGTGTAATCTTGTACAATCTCAGGTCGACCAGTCTTGAGATGTGTGGTTAATTGAAAACCCAACAACCAAAGAACATCGATTCCACGATCTAGTATTCAAATCCATATAAAAGTAAGTACTAGGATTTGAACCTTTACTAGGATTTGAACCTTGAAACTCTTGATTTCGTAATCAACTGATTTGCGATAACGCCACACCGCTAGACCAACCCGGTGGGTTCGACCCGCGGGACTGAATACAATATCCAGCACAGAAAGAATACTGAAACTGCAAAATACGTCAGGCTTACATAGAATTATTATTTCAAAAAGAGCACTGTCCCGCGGAAACTAATACATTACAACTTAGTTTTCTTAACGGAGGCTTCATATTCAGCAGAAACCACAGTAATCAGAGGAATGACTAAAATTTATGAAATCGAGAAGCATAAGTGGAAAATTCACGGTGCGTTCCTCAGAGACGGAACCTGTATCAAGCGACCCACAAAGGGATTGTATGAAAACACCGACTCCATTACCGACAAGTTTATGAAAAGGCATCTAAAATTCTACGGACACTTATGCAGAATTGGTGAAGATAGACTAACAAAATTTTTAACTACGTCAAGGCGAGTAAGTTAAATTCCATTGGGATGAAGGAAACAGAAGACGACTTGGAATGACTGAACATCTCAGAGAAGAAATCATGGACAGAAAGAAGATTAGGAATGAAATTAGAAGTAAGAAAATTGAACACGTGCAAAAAAGAGAAACGATAAGAAGATTGAGGGAGGGGAGGAAGAAAAAACATAGTGAACGGATGAAGAAATTTTGGGAAGAAAGAAAAAGAACAAAAGGAAATAAAGCCATGATTGGCTCAAGTTTACGCGCTCCCCCTGACAGGGAAATTTCCGGAAATACTAAAAATTATAATAGTAAACATATAACATAACTACAGACATCATTTAGAATTAGAAAGATAACAAATTTAGGTTTTCTGTTGCTATTTTTCTAAAACATAAATTGAGTATATTATACTTTGGATAATGATATACATGATAAACGTTAAGCCTGGTAAATAGTTTTTATATTTGAATATTATTGTTTTTTTTCTTTAATATATTTATATGGTTTATTCTTAAACAAATTTCAATGATTCTTTCGTATTTTATGAAAAACAAATCTTCCGGTAATACCAATGTATAATTTTTTATGTACACACACACACACACACACACACACACACATATATATATATATATTTATAAAAGAGCTTGCATCAACTATGGTCATTAGCACGGTGGAAATTGGTGGCTTATGAAAAGATGCCATGTTTGTCTGGGATTCGAACTCGAAACCTCCTCAAGAAATTTCGAGACACTACCTAAATATTTACTTTAAATAAAATATTTAATTTAGATAATTATATAGTCAAATAATAACAAAAGATAATGAAAAAATTATTAGTTTTTAAGTAGATTAAGAAACTATACGCCTACAATAACAAATATTTATACCTCCTCCAATTCTATATAATTCGAGCGAGCTTCAAGCCAACACTAAACAACGTCACGCTATATATTCTGTTCACTTTCAAACATAATGGTTTTATAAAATAATAGACAATACGTTTAGACAAATATAGATAAATTTTTGTTTTTGTTTACTAATATTTTAAAAAACGTATTATCGATTGATAACAATACAATGTTACTAGTGTTCAATAAAAAAATAATAAATAAAAAATAAATTTTATAACAATACATAATATTAATATTTAATTCGGAAAATATATAATTTAAATTATTCAATAGAAGCAAACGATATGCAATGTATTAATTTAATACATTATAGTTTATAGAAGTAAGCTTGATTTCAGCAAGTCTCTACCGTATTAAAAAAAAAAACATTCCGTAACATATTTCTTGAATTATTATTAATATGAAATAGTAGCAGTTATCTGAACTAGCAGTTAATGAGATTAAAGAACAATTTAGAACCGGAGTAACAGTGCAAGGTGAAAAGATAAAGATGCTACGATTTGCTGACGATATAGTA